>JANHGN010019168.1:0-62957 GCA_024605025.1 Megaceryle maxima | reverse complement strand
TATATAGAAGATGATTAAGTGAATAGAGTAACCTAAAAAGTTTAGAAAGTAATTAAGAGAGATTTTAAAATTATTAAAAACAGCTAAAGCTCTTAGAATGATGGGCAATCAAATCCTTCCCCTTGAAACAGTTCTGGCAATCAGCCTGCATTTCCTGATTACAGAAAGGCTGCACATATTTTTAATTTAGGAATCTCTAACAGAGGAAATTATTAATCCACTCCAAACATCACATTTCACTGCATTAAGTCTAAAATTCAAGTGATAGGTCACCGGTCTAACCAATATTTACCCACCAGTTTCCCTTTTGCTTTGGTCCAAACTATATTTCAGTACACCCTACCCACTAATCCTGTCAGAAAAGGATGGCAGAATGAGTCCAGCATTATTTTTCCAATCTTTCTTCTGAGGGGCAGCAAAGAGACCTAGCTGAAGGGTGCTTTATTCTTCCAGCTACAGCAGCAACAGAAGGTGAATGAGACGAAGCAAAAGAGAGCCAAGCATAGTGAGACATCTGCAACAGGAAAAGCTTTTGTCTCTCTGCATCTGACCAGTGATTACTTCCAAGGCAGCACTGCTCACACAGACTGTGGAAACATAGCAATTGCTCTGGGAAAAAAATAGGGCAGACCTCATGCTGTGACTTAGAAGGCAAAGCCCTGTGCAAGTGAAAGAGAAGAAAGGAGGAGTAGGGTCTCTGTTTTCATCTCTGGACTCCCACAGTCCACCAGTTTCAGTTTAACTGTGCTAGCACATAGTACACTACTTCAAGTTCTTTCAGGCATCTTCTGAAAAGCATCTTGAGAGAGCAACCAAACAATTGAATCAGACATAAATTTAGGAAAGCTGATGCTAATGAAACATCCACAACTGCCATTTTATCTAAATCCATATAGAGGTAAAATCATTCTCCTCTCTTGATGTAAACTCACACACACACACCCTTTCACAACAATTATTTGAATGGAGTAGAAAATTATAATGACCTTGGAAGAAGGTAATCAAACTTTTTTCAGAAGGCAAGCCAAACAGATTTTGAGAGACACATAATATTTGGGGTTTTTTTCAACCAATCAGTTGCCATCACAAACTTTCAGAGACTGAAGAAGCACTTTTCTTCTTTAAAGCAACTCTGCTTTTTTCCAGCTATATCTGTTGGTCTGATAAAATATATTAATTTCTCCCTACAAATATTGCCTTTCAGAACATCACAGCTATATCAAAACTACCCTTACAACAACTGATAGGTTTCTATACTGAAGAGTTATTTTAGGGCAGACTCTGAGGGAGGATTGAACCTGTATTTCTGAAGTGCCAATGACACAGCCACAGCATTTCAGATTGCACAAAGGAAGACAGTACAGTTTTTAATTGGCCAGATGAAATTATTAGTAAGAAAAGAACATCTCCCCAGAGCACTTTTAGGATGAACTCCAAATGGTCAAAGTACGGGACAAGATTACTGACATTGGCTGACCTACAGACCTTCATATCAGAAGATTCCCAACCATAATGATTAATCAATAAAGTGTAACAGGGCCTGTGGCAGGTCATTATGCAGAAGACACTGGCATTTGAAGTGAGCATCTAATATAAAGAAAAACATTGCTTGAAGGCTCCCAGAAATAAGTGTTTACTTAAGATGAAGACAAACAGTTTCAATAGTAGCTTCTACAGTTAGAGAACAATGAATCCTGTAAATATTTGCCACTCATTTATTTTAAAAAGAATATCTAATCTGCGTTCTCATTTTCTACGTTTGCTCCCTATTCTTACTATTGCAAACGATTTGGATAGGTGGAATATTCTTAGAAATTGACTTTCTACCAATTTCTACAAAGAGATCCCTTTGAACATAGGGCAGTAAATATACATATTGAAGGCAGACGAGCAAGTGTAGCCTAAACAAGCAGGGGGAAAAAAGAAAAATAGGTTTTGTGCAGTCAAAATCCATAAGCAATTAAAGTAATGGGTAGAGCTGGCTTCTTAAGGTCCATATTCACTCCAGTCACATGCTCCTCCAGCTCCTAGTCTCCCCAGCAGCACAGTAAATCCACATAAGGTTTCTAAAATCAAACTTCACAATATAATTCCTCCTTTCCCCCCCTCTCCTATTTCATACCAAATAGTGATCTCATGGCTTCCTCTTAAAAAGCTTCATCTCTCAGAGGAAAATGCTTCTGCCTTTCCTCTCCCATTGGGCTCTCTCACTCCTAACCATCCCAGGTCTATTCCTAGCTGGGTCTAACAACTGAAGGACCAGCTGAGAAGATATGGCAATATTCCTTTAGCCATCACACTCCAAACAGTCAGAAATGGGAAAGGTTTAATCATAAACCTTCAGTCACAAATACAGTCTTCAGCTGAAACAGAAATGACATAAAGGAAAAAGGACAGTGTCAAAAGCTTTCCATGGCTTTTGTCCCCTGGTACAAAGTTAGTTTGGCTTTGAGAAAGTAATATATGCGACAAACAGCTGGACCTTTAAAATAATTGTAGTGCTTTATATACTAAAACATGCAAATTATCCAGCAGTCAGGAAGTATTACCACTAACCTTCTGTGGGTTTCTTTCCACACAGACCTTCTTTCCCCCCTCTAGGTATCTTACTTGGCCATTTCTCTGTGTTTTCTGGTTGTTAAGTAACTGCTGTTCAAATGGGTTATCAAATATCCACAAATCCTTGACAAATGGCCACTCCACATACACAGACCAACCCCACAATGTGTGCATGGTTACTGCAGCAAGCAGGTTGAAGGACAGCAATTTTTAATCCAGGGACAGTAAAAAATAAAAATCATGTATTTCATCAAATCTATACCAATCTGTTGTGAGCATGCATCAGATCCACACATATTTCAGATCTGCTCATAACAATAGGAGCATGTATCCAAATGCTTCAGTTCCATTCTCAGGAAAACTTTCTTGTTTGATGCCCAGATTTTCAGAGGCACCTGCCTGGTATCCAGAGTCTCTCACATACAAAACATCCAGTTAGTCCTGGTGAACCCAGAAATAACTAGAACCAATGTAGATTTACATCATCCAACAAAACTTGAGCATTTTTTCTGCACATACTCTGCGTACTCAATAGAAATAGATTGAAAAGAATGTTCAAGTTGTTCTGTTACCAAAAACAATTCTAGGTAATAGGAAGATATGAAGACATGACTACCTGAATGACAATGACAAGTGAAGTCCCACAGAGGTTTATGCTGGGACCAATACAGTTTAACATCTTCAGGTAAACCCTCAGCAAGTTTGCAGATGACACCAAGTTGTGTGGTGCAGTTGACACACTTGAGGGACCTGGCTTGAGAAGTGGCCCCATGTGAACCTCATAAGGTTCAACAAGGCCAAGTGCAAGGTCCTGCACGTGAGCTGAAGCAATTCTCAGTATCAATACAGGCTGGGGGATGAAGAGATTGAAAGCAGCCCAGTGGAGAAGGATTTGGGGGTAATGGTGAACAACTGGACATGAGCTGACAGGTGCACCTGCAGCCCAGAAGGCCAATTATATCCCGGGCTGCATCAAGAGGAATGTGACCAGCAGTTCAAGGGAGGAGATTGTGCCGATCTACTCCACTCTAGTGAGACCGTACCTGGAGTACTGTGTCCAGCTCTGGAGGCCTCAATACAGGAAATACATGGACCCATTGGAGCAGGTCCAGAGTAGGGCCACAAAAATGATCAGAGGGCTGGAACACCTATGCTATGAAAAAAGGCCAAGAGAGTTGGAGTTGTCCAGGCTGGAGAAGAGAAGGCTCTCGGGAGCCCTTATTGCAGCCTTTCAGTCCTTAGAGGGGGCTTACAAGAAAGATGGGGACAAACTTTTTAGCAGGGCCTGTTGTGACAGGACTAGGGCTAATGGTTTTAAACTAAAGGAGGGTTGACTTAGACTAGATATGAAGAAGAGATTTTTCACACTGAGGGTGGCGAGACATTCGAAATGGGTTGCCCAGAGAGGTGGTAGATGCCCAATCCCTGGAAATATTCAATGTCAGGTTGGATGGGGCTCTGAGCAACCTGATCTATGTGAAGATATCCCTGTTGACTGGAGGGGGGTTGGACTAGATGACTTTTAAAGGCCCCTTCAAACCCAAACCATTCTATGATTCCATGAGTCTATCAGCTGCTGAAAACTAAGCTGGGGTGTGGATTTATGATGCACTAGGCATTTCACAAAAGCTGCCGTTGCGCATGCCCTTATCACATGGCCAGTGAGCTGGCTCAAGTGCATGGTAGCTACCTCATACATGCTACCAAATGAGAGTTGTGTGAGTAGGCATTCACCAGCCAGTAGCTTATTTTTATAAATCCAAACACTTCCACCACTATGCCATACCTTGTTTGTGGGTCCATACACAATGGCCCAGGTTCTTATACATGTAAAGGAGGGGCACAAAACATGTCTATGTTAAATTACTGCATATGCTACATTAAGGACGACTGTCTATATATTCTTTTTTAATTAAGCGATGCAGCATGGAAAGTTTTAAAGCATACAGAAAGAGTACGGGGCAGGTATTGGGAAACACCAAAAAGGTATGCTCTATTTCAATTCATGTTTTTTTCAGATAGGTAAGAAACCTCAAGTTACAGTTTATAAAAGGGGCATTACCTATTTGACATTGCATTAGTATTATCAGCATTTGCCTACAGCACTTTAAAAATAAACCTTTCATTATCTCCAGACATGATTTACAGGTACACTCCTTCAAATGGAAACACTGCCTTAAAGACAAATCATTTCTTATGTCCAGATCTGATTTATAGCTAATTTCCATCAAATTAAAAAATGTATTATGCAGATTTCCATTTGCTTTCTGCCAGAAAATTCTATTTTTAGATGCAGGGCAACTTTACACTCTTTTAATACACCTACCACTCCTATGTAGCAAGTGGTGCACCTCAGTGAGGGCTGACACATTCCATTAAATAAACAAATTCTGCTGAATCACTGATAAAATTGTATCAACTTTGATAAGAATAGCAATGTGTTTGGACCTCCCAATTGATGGAAGTTTGCTAAAGAAAATTAAATTTTTTTTTAAATTTTTTTTTTTACATATGGAAATGTCTTGGTTTGAGTGAGAACAGAACTAATTCTGTTCAGTGATTTTACTTTTCAGTTCAGTTGTTCTAACTGCACTGTCTGAAGTCAGCAGCCTGTTTTCACAGGCAGTGTCTGCTGCTGGCAGTGATAACAGCCCATGGTTAGAGTTACTACCAAGGATTGGTCTGCAGACCAAGGCCACTGCTGGATCTTGTGTACCACATTGGGGGGGTGCAGGAAAGTGAAAGGCTGCACCTGCAGGGAGGATTGGACAGGGCAGACCCCAAACTGGCCAACGAGGTATTCCAGCCCATATACATCCTATTTGGTATAAAGCAGAGGGATCCAAAGAGTCTATAGGTTTTTTTGTTAGCTTGGTAGTTTTATTTGCTTGCTTGCTTGCTTGCCCGCCCTCTTTATGGGGGCTCCCAGGCTCTTCTCCCCTC
The DNA here is from genome assembly GCA_024605025.1 of Megaceryle maxima. Taxonomy (NCBI): domain Eukaryota; kingdom Metazoa; phylum Chordata; class Aves; order Coraciiformes; family Cerylidae; genus Megaceryle; species Megaceryle maxima. Next base: position 57,455 of record JANHGN010019168.1, on the reverse strand, counting down.
TTGGACCACTTTGCCAGCTTTGCTTGGCTTGGCTCAGGTGCCCTTTCAGTTCCTTCCTCAGAGCACCCAAGGAGGACTCTGTCCCTTCTGCCTTCGATCCCAATCGGTGTGTTTCTGAATCCGGTACCAGAATCCAGCTCCTGAACACAGCTCCCATCTGCTGCAGGGCCCAGTCTGGGACCCTTCAGTGCCTGCTCCACAGCATCAGTGGTGATGGTGATGTAATTACCATCACAAGGGCTGAGTTTGATACTGGTTTTGCACATATTTGTACATATTCTACTATATTATTATTATTATTATTCTCATTAAAGCTCTTCTAGTTTCCTTTTCTAATTGCTAAGTATCTCTCCCTTATTCCCTTTCTTTTCCCCTTTGGGGAGGGAGAGGGGTTAGCAGAGAGCGTCTGTTACAGGTCTAAGGGGCTGCCCTGACCCTAAACCGTGACAGGAAATAAAACATAATAAGCAGCAGCTCTCTGTATACACTCCATACTGAAACCAAGTTGCTCCAACACAACATGTCCTTCTGCACCTCTCAAGCTGGGACTGCTCTAGAAGCTTTCACTGGATGCCATTTTCAAGGCACAAGTTCACCAGCTTTGCCCAATATTGTCTCCACCTATGTCACTCCCATTTCCTCCCACACTCACCTCACACTCTCCATGCTTTGCCCAAATTACTGATGACTGGAACCTTTGGATTCTTCATCCACTCCCAACTCTCTGTGTGTGTATTCAACCCATCCTAGTGAAAACAAGCCAGTATCTTCCAAGTATTCTCCCTTCATCAAGACCACCCAGAAAGCTCCTGTTCTGAAAAAACACTCCACTGTTCAAGATTATGGGAATATGGAGAAAACATGAAATGATAAGTACCATCGCTTCTGTCTCACCCTTTGTCTGGAATACATCTGGTAAAATACAGACAATATAGATAAATATTTTGCTAGTTAAAGTAAAATACTGAAACAGTTTTCTTGGTTTGCTTTTCTTTTTCCCCAAGTGACAAAGATGCATTTAGTTTTTCAATTAAAGTGACAATTCAGCACACATTTTATATGCATGTATAGGTTTTCTCTTTTCCCTTCCCTTTCTCAATATCCAGTCAAACAGAATTTTCCTGATTAGAAATGCATTTTTTCAATCTATCTTGTCTTCATAATGGCCTATGTTTTATATTTCATGAAATGATGACAACTTCAATAACCTGTACTTGAATATATAATGTGAGAGGAACATGCATTTACTGCTCTTCCTGAAACTAAACAGCTTATTATCCAAAGTGTGGAAACAAACAAAAATTACTTAATTTCCTAATTTCATTCTCCAGAAGGCCATTGCAGCACAAATAAGGTCAGTGAGGATCATGTCCCTCAAATACTGTGTTTCATAGATCTGTAACACTCCTTGTTGCAAGCTTCTGGGGAAGAATCAACTTCTGGCAAGACATTTTTATTCTTTTAGCTAAATGATTTTGAGTTATTTGAAAGCCTGAATATTTGTCCAAATGTTTACATTACTGAAGAAACATTAGGTAAATTCCATCCAAACAATGAAGCAACTCCCAGCAATGAGTAACAGAAATAGTGCCTCCCTTGCATATTTACTTCAGTAAATGTCTAAAAGCAATCCCACAATCGCGTATTGCAATGAGAAATGAAAGACACTGGGAGGATCGCAACATTTGGAACAAAAACTCTTTCACCATAATGTAGATAACGCCTGTGTAGGAAGAGAAACTTTGTACACACATTTCTCATGGATGTTCTCATTTATTCTCAACACTTCCAAATTATTTCTTGCTTTGACAAAACAAAATTATTTTTAGAGTATTTCTCAACTCTGAAAAATGTTTTAAAAGAACATTTGGAAAGCCTACTAGAAATAAAAATATTTCCCTTCATCCTGGCACTACAAAATACTTAACATTTTATGTAAAACACTTCTATAAACTGAGAAAATGAGATCTTGAAATAGTTATACTTAAAATAGCCCACATATCTGATTGAATAGTAAGTCCTTTGAAAACACAAATGCAATTTCCCTCACATTAACAACCAGATCCTTCAAAATCATCAGTTATAGAATTGCAAGTCTTTGGAGTTAAGCATTAAATTAAGGGTTTTGTCAAGGATACAGCTAAATAAGCATGTCCTTACTATTACATGGGTTAACACTGGAGAACATGAATATGGAGTATGCAGAAAAAAAAATATCCAAACTGAGTTACCTGTAACCAAAAGTTTAAGTTAACTAAGGAATCTATTAGATTAAAATAGTTTGCTTTTTTTTTTTTTTTTGCCATATGACATATTCTGTATTTTCTACAGAACTCGTGAAAAAGTTGAAACAAGAGTGTCACCTATGCAGCTTACACAACACAATATTTTTTCAAAGTCAGTGCCTGAAATTTTCACTAGCTACTTATGACTAATAAATTCCCTCACACCTCAAAACAGACCTCCAACTACCACGAAGCCACAGGACCTTGTGTCAGCCCCACATTTGTAGATAGTTTCTAGATATGTAGAATTACTGAGATTTTAAATGAGTGAAAGGTCTTCCCTCTCTGAAACAACAACAACAACAAAAACAGAGGGGAAAAAAACAACAGAAACCAAACCCAAAAAAAGAAAACCCAATAAACAAATAAACAAACAAACAAAATCACAGGCCACAATTTAAAGCATTAAGAATACAAATGTGTGGTATTTAGGAACATTAATGTAAGTAACTCTGAAGTTTGAGTTAGGATTAAATAAGATTACAATACACACAGTGGAAGCAGTCTCCAAAAATTAGACCAGTGACCCAGTGCACTGACTGCAGAAACCAGTACAGGATTTCCACCACTGCTGTTTCCCTATGGGCAAATCCCAGGCCGTTAGAGAAGACAAATCCCCACCTCATATGAAGAGTTGTCTTGCAAAGCAGACTTTCCCTGTAAAAGTCTGCTATATCAAAGCAGCAGCTGGAAGAATAAAAGACAAGGAAGGTAAAGTACAATGTCATCCATGTCCTGCCACAATTGCTTCTCACCCTGTAAAAGAAGTAATAATACTTCCCAACCTTGATGTGTTGCAGAATGAGGGTCTTTTCTGATATTACTGAAAAGCTGACACACAATGCTAGTAACTGAAACTCTATTTGTCAAAGAGATTGAACTTAAAATAAAACTCTTTCTTGGGAGAGGGAGCTTCAGGAAAAAATCTCAACTGACACCACCTCCCAGTGATGACACCTTAGTGACATAATACTGAGATCAAGCTTTTTTTTTTTAATCAGCTTATGCTGGATGGGAAGTGTTATAAGCAACACTCACTTTGCAACAGACCAGTTAAGGAACAGTCACAAAATCCATCCCAGAAATGACGGTAACAAGCAAAAGGGCAATAATGATGAGCTTAAAAAGATAATATAGTTATCAAGGCAAACATATGTTCAACTTGTAGTGAGGATTTGGGGAGGGAAAACGCTTTTGCCTTAAAACACCAGTGGTGGTCCATGTACCACCTAGAAGTCTCTTGTTCGAATCCTTCCTTGGTCCAGTCATACTTAATTTCTGAGATAGTCACAGCAGTTTGCTATAAAATGACCCTTTTAAGGATTGTTAGAGATTTGAACTTATTCACCTCCTTTATATTACATTTGAAAATGCAGTCATTAAATTACCTGATAAAACACACGTATTATAAATCCAAAACACACGAGCTATAAATCTATAGACCTAGATCACAGATGAAACTATAATGGCCAACAAAAAGTGATTTCAGTTTAAAGGGCCAAAACACACACAAGTATTCAGAAAGCAGCTCCATAAAGTTAAGTTTCACTCATTCTGTACTTCAATCATCTTAAGATGTTCAAAAACACATGACATTCAAAGGTAAGAAAAAAGTATTATCATAACTAGTAATACTCAAATCAGGGCATGAGCTTGAACCTTGCAGAACACCCATAAAGTGCTGATTTTGCAAAAAATCAAGCTGATTTGGTCTCATTTGCATGTTCTCCTTGAAGCCCTTTGGAAGGGAGGCAAGTATCACTTCCAGATTTAAACCTGTCTGACACGTCAGCTTAATGACTTGTTATAAAAATATCATCACCTGAATACAAACTTTGGCTATCTCCCCAAGGCACAAAGTATGCAGAAAGAGAAGTGTTTGTCCAGTCTCAAGTTGTGGAAGGATTCCAGCCTGAAAGAGAGTTAAGAACAGTGAAGACTGGTTTCTGTGAAAAGCATTTGCAGATGTGTGCAAGTTCATTCACTAAAAGTGACTGCAACTTCTCACATGATCAAAATATTATGCCCAGGAAGGGTCTAAAGATACAAGAGCATGTGAGTTCAGCTGTAGGGCAGAGGACAGCAGCTTAGCCACAGCTCCAGTGAAGTCCCACCCATGAACCAGAGCTTAGGACCACACTGTATATTGTGAACAAAGATGCACAAAACCAACACTGAGTGAAGGAAACAAGCTGTTCATTTAAATTAGGCTTCACCTTGCACAACCTGGAACATAATATGACCTAATAAGCAAGCAATGCCACTTCCAGCCAGATGACTTTACTGAGAAGTAGGAAGGGGACACAACCACAGCAAACCAAATGAACCTTGTTGGTGTTCTACTAAAAATGACTCACTACATATTGGACAATCCCACCTGAGGTAGTCCAGTTCAACCCAGATTATAAATTAAATGCAGCAGTAACTGAGCTGCACGTGCTGTTTGTCATGAGTACATGCATGTTAGTGTGTCTGATGCTATGGAACAAAAAATATGCATAATTTCTAACGCAGGCAGGAAAAGTAAAAGGAAAGTTTGGATCTGTTACAGAACCTTGAATCTGAGTCTCTAGTTGTAACAGAAAAAAAAGTCAAACATCGTGGAGAAAATGGAAAGTGTAAGTTTCACCTACTTTTGTTCAGGACTGCTCCTTTTCTCTCCTCCTCCCCAAATAATTAGCAGGGATACACTTGTGTTGAAGGTCTGCCTTGGTTTCCTTTGAGATAACCCAGTTCCAACGTCCTACAGGGCTTTGGCACAGCTTCACTTTGGTAAGAGACATCTTTTACAATTGGATATCCTGATGAGTTTTGTCCTACAAAATATGTAAGTGGTGCTTTGTTAACACACTTCATTTGAACAAACTGTTAACATTTTTCTTGTATTTGTTTGCTACCCCTCTTTGACCCTTACTGACTGTAAAGGCTCTGAAGATTTCTGCTGATGTTAATGTTATGAAGTGAATCAGATGAGGATGTTTGCTGACATCATCTAGGCTTTACTTTTGTTGCTGTTCAGTATTAAGCGAGGAGGGAAGCACTCTTCTCTTTTTGGAAGATCTCCTTCAACCAGGACTTTAGAACTAAAGGCTGTGCTTACATCAGTTTTGCTGGGTTAAGGACAGGGTGGCACAGGACTTTGGCTAGAGCTGAGATCGTGACAGTAAAATATAAGTATACTCAACCATGAAAGATAAGGGTGTTCCTTTATTCGGTACTGACCAATCAAGCTTCAGATCAAGAGACTACCATTAATCTACAAAGATAAAATATACTGGAGGGAGAAGAAAGAGGGGACAGAGTAACTCTTCACTCTCCTCCAGCTGCAGTTTGCTTAAAATTGCTTACGCTTTGGTCATCTCAAGCTATTGCCTCCCTGAAAACCAACTCAGTGTCATTCTTCCTGAGTGAGCAATCAAATCCCTTGATTTAAATTAAATCCTATTTTTTCTCCACTTTCAGTAACTTCAAACTTCTTCAAAATATGGACTGCATCTTCATAAGAAGATAGCACATCTGTTATTTGACGTGATCTTTTCAACACTTCTGCCAACTACAGTGATTCTTCACATAAAAAAAAATCATTCTATTTTTAAAAGTAGTTTAAAATTTAATACATAGGAAAAGTGATAAAACAGACACATTGTAATTAGCCATGTACTTATGGGTCACCAGCAAAAGTCTTTAAACTTGAATCTCTAGGTACAAACCACATATTTGAGAACAGGGCACACCCAGCATTGTAGATAACCCTGCAGTTGAAATAACACACAAAATTTGAAAGGAAGAAAGTCTTCTGGGTGTTGACATACCTGAAAAGTGAAAGCTTGGCCATATAACAACTTCTGATTCAGATTAGTTGCTGTTTTTATTAGAAGACAGGGATCAATCTTGAGACTTCTCTACTAAGCAGGGAGCTTCAACTTAGAACATAGGTAGAAGTGAAACATGTAATTGGAAAACCAAAAGCCTTCGTTACCTGTAGGGCACGATTTTAGGAACATCAGTGTCTTTAAATTCATATGAAGGACTCCGCTCTGATGAGTTTTTACTGTTGCCTGTACAAGCAACACTTTTTATCCATTTATTTTAAATCATTATATCACTGACCCTGAATGACCATAGTATGTCCAAATGCGGTCATAAATTCTGGTTAGAAACCAGACCAAAAAGTAGGTCTGAACTAACTGCTGCCATAAACATAGCTGGAATGCAGTGCAAACATCTGCTTTTAATTGTGTCCTGAAGCCTCCAAAGACCTTTTACAGGGGTAATCAAAGGTAGAATTTGGCCCAGAGCGATTTGCTTTAAAATTGCATTCAAACATCAAAGTGATTTCTATGTACCACAGAGAAATTAACTTACCCCTAAACTCTGGACTGGTATTTTAAGTCTACCAAAACGATGTTATCAGATACACTGCTAAAAACCTTTGCATCGAGTTCTTGCTTTCCTCTTTCCCTTCATGCTCTCTTTAAATTGGGTCCATCTTTTCAATCTTTAAAAAACACCTGGCTCCATCCATCCATCCATCCGTCCGTCCATCCATCCATCCTCTTTGCCATTATTTTTTGCAATCAGTACTGCAGCAGCAACATGCTGAACCCTAAAGACAAGTAGTATAAGAAGGGAAGATGATTTAACTTTAAACCAAAAATTATTTTATTCACACCCTGATATCCACATACCCATTAGCATCTGGACATGTGTGTTCCAGTAGTCTGGGCAAAAATCAGGTGCCAAGACTCATGAATCCAAAAGGTCCATCTAGGACTCCTTGTAACAACTATGACTCCTTGTAACAACACAGAGAAAAGGGGGCATCAGCTACTGAGTACTTACCACTTTGGGCTCTTCTTAGGCTGCCAACCATGTGCTTGTTTTGTATAGGCCCTATTGTACTCTTTGGGAACTATCAATCATCAGTCTGTCCATCTACTGCTTCCAGCAGTCATTAGGATTTGCTCATTTGCTCAGGTCCTTCACCTCCTGACAATCTGCACACAGACACGCTCCAGAATTTTGATGACCTGCTAATATAAGTGACTTCAACACAGGCCATTCTTATAGCCCTTCTGCTGCTGGTGTTCCTTCTGGTACCTCCAACTCCCAGATATTCCCATCCATATAATTCTTAACCTATCTATTACAATTCTCCAAAATTTCAGTGAACACCAACCATGATAGAGAATGACAAATTATAACCCTCTGTGAAACAAAACAGAGAAATTGCTTCAGTGCACAGCAGAACTGCACAGTATTTTAAGGCAAGAAGTGGACTTAATCATAATTTGACCATAAGTTATAAATGGGTTGTCTTCAGGTCTTAGTTTCTTTAATAATCTTCTAGTAAGACCATAGGCATTCCATGTTACCTCTGTTTATTTCTATGTACCACAAAAAAAAAAAAAAAATATTCCAGAACTCTCATCTGCTTTATTCACTAGTTCATCTTCTTGCCTTAGTAATAGTTTTTAGAAAAATAAAATAGCTAGATATTAGGGCAAATAGTGTGTTATCTTTCATGCAACTGATCACAATAACATCACCTCAAAATTAATATACACTACCTGGAAACCACAGTGCCCACAGATGCCTTCCATCCTCCTGCTTTTCAATATTCTGAACATTAGCTGAGTAGTTGGAGCCTAGTATAGATTAGCTGCAGGAGAGGGGACTTCACAAATACTACACATTTTTAAAAAAGAAGCAAAAAACATTGTCCATTTGCTTCTACTCTAGTAGGATTCCACTACAAAGGGAATATGGTTGATTCAACATATGCAAAGATAAAGTTTATTGTTGTTCAGATTACTGCAACATTTGAAAACATTGGTCTTTGTGCTACCCTCAGGAAACTGCAAGGTTACCTCAACAGTCTAAAATAAATATGCGACCAGAAGAACAAATTCTTTACCTTTGCCCCTTTGGGTCTTATCTGCAGTGGCTGTTTAAGAGAATAATTTTCAGTGCATCTAAGGACAAGTCTTCATCTTCTTTACAGAATTTATATATGAATTCTCTTGAGAATTACAAGAAACAAAAGCAATTGTTGAATACTTTATGACTAATTTAAAGAAAAAAAAATGTACAGGGAAAAATGATTACACCTCCAAATCTGTAAAAGAACCACTAGAGTGAGGAAAAAAAAAAAAAAAGGATATTTTTTTCCAAGTCCTATTTTCTGGTCACTTTGCAAGAAGGCCTTGAACCTCACTTTCTCAGGTGGCTAGCATGTACCTCTCCAGAATGTAGATTCAAACATTTTTCAGTCAAGCAAAGAATTGGGTTTGTTCAAAGCAGAACAGATTCAGTGATATACTAAGAGAACTCCAACACCAGCTGCAACATGCAACAGCTATACTGACACAGGACTGAATTCCTTTTGTATGATAGTGAGAGTATAGATTTGAACATAAGTCTTTTATTTACTATACTAGGCCCCTAAGTAATTTTTTTCTTTTTCTCTTAGCAAGAATAGGCTGACTCTAGAAGGAAGGGGTCCGGGTGAGAACTGCAAGAACTAAATCTGATAGGACTCTCTATCCTGTAGGTTAAGTGCAAGAACTGCCTAAAACCACTCAAGGTCTTCTGATTCACAGGAGTGGGCATGATTGCATAGAGCTGCCAGCAGAGCTGTAAAACTGCCAGCCGAGCAGCAGCCACATAATACCCCCTGGGGGAAGAATGCTGGAACACCCATACTACATTTATATCCCATTATAACTTACTTCAACCCTAAACTTTGCTGGCACCAATGGTGTTCGGACTGATTTGCTATCAGTAATGCTACTTGACCTAAAGGTATAGTTAAATGCATTTTATTCACCTACAAGGGGCATTTCTTCCCTTCCACTGCCAGAGATGATGTGGCTTTTTTTCTTAGAAATCATCCCCAGTGGCAGAGATCCCTATGTCATTTTGCATCTCTCCCTTCTTGAAACTCACCCCGTGACAATACCTTTCATCCTCTCTCCTCATCCACATGCATTCTCCTTACAGCTTATTAGGCAGTGATATGTGGTGAAGTCTTCCTTCCCCTCTCCCAAATGTCCTTAGACTGCTACTGTTGTTCCATGGCACAAGCTAAGTCAGCTTTTGCCCTATGCCAGCTTGTGAAGCAATGAATTAGATCAGAGTCACAACTCCAAGAGCAACAGCCAGTTTAAAGTAGCAAGAAAGATTTCAGATATTACTGCAGTATGTAAAAAGACACAAGCCAACTCTGACTACAAATATTAAAAACAGGCCACAGAAACTTAGTAAAGAATGTAAATACTTATGTAGGTGACTTTCCCATTCTGTCAAGGTTTACATATGGGCTTATAGCTTTTCAAAGTAGGTTTTTCAAAGCCAATCAGCATTAGGACCATAGATATTGTTAGAAAAATACACATTCCTTCTCCTCTCCGCAAAAAGAGTTAACTAAACTGAGCTTTTGTTCACTATTTATCTTCATCCATCTTCTGTCTTTTTGAGCATCTGAAGTCATTGCTTATGAAGGCAGGTGCAAGCATGCAATGAAATCCATGTAAGTGGGAGGTGTGCCCAGGCTGTGAGGTAAAACAGCATCAACTGGTGAAAGACTGAAGCAGACACTTGGCAATTTTTTTATGTCACGAAGATCAGGCAGGAAAAGCATGGACAAAAGGTCTTGAAAAGGATTACACAAGGTGAAAAGCAGAAAATAAAAGCTGCTCAAGATCTTAAAAAAAAATTAAAATGCCACATATAAAGCAAGTTGATATTACAAAACAGGCAGAAGTAAATAATTCTTGAAGACTTAAAGATTACTATTACAAGCAGTGGACTGTATGCACTTGCTGAGAATTTAAAAGATCTTTTGACTACAAAACTATGAAGAAATAATTGGAACTCACAGAAGAAAGTTGAATGACCATTCAGTTATTAGAAAGGATGACAAAGAAGATATAAAAGTGACAAGTGAAATCACTGCATCCAGACACCACCAAAATACTGAAAAACTTCTTGATGAAGTATTTCCTATCACCATCTTGAAAATAGATGCATAAGCACATTACTGTCACATTTATTATTGCAGACATCTGATAAAAAAATAAACACAAGTTTGACAGACGGAATCAACAGTGCATTCAGCAGCACTGACCTAAACTGGTACATTCCTATTGTGTCACTGTGAAATACAGAAAGGGCACGTCCTTATCCAAGCCAGAAAAAAAACTCTCACTGCCTCAAGTTTACCCTAGACTAGACTAGAAAGATGCACAGAATAACCTCAGGGTTACCTCTGAGTGTGTTCTCTTCTGAAAGGCGTGCCTCTGTAGCACAGGACACACCTGATTATTAACACAAATTTAGAAACAATTATGGGTAGGACAGATCAGATTTCCATATGCTCGTGGACTAGAACTACTTAGCAGAAAGCACAGTAAAACAATTGTTTTCAAGCACTCTAGTGTGACTGTTCTTCAAGTTAGATCAGTAGCAAAAGTTTCCTGGAAGAATACAAGGTAGGATTAAGCTGAGCGAGTTTTATTTTAGCAGCAATTTCTCAAGAGTAACCGCTCTACCCAGAAAATCCACAGCACTTCTGAATGGGCATTTCTGCCCCTTCTGTTCACAACTTCATTGTGCCTTCAACAATGAGCATCTGTTAGGTGAGAATGCAGAACAGCAAGCAGCTGTCAATGTTGGTAAGGAAGGGAAAAAATAGGAAGTCTTCTCTGAAAACTGATCAACTTTGTTTACAAGGGTCTCCCCCAAACAGCCCAAAAACTTAAAGCCCACTTTACAATCATGTATTTCAAAACAAGAGAAAGAGGTTACGGCTTTGATTTTTGCAATGCCAAATAGCAATTTCAAAAGACATTTATTTTTGAGGTACAGAATGAAGCATATACATAAGACCTGGTCCTCTTCAGAAATACAAGGTACATTGACTGTTCTGAAGGAAGAACATGCATTCAGCAGCATTCATTCAAAGAGCTGAGTTTTAAGTCAGTTGAAGAGTCTGACAGCTAGCAGGGAAGAAGAAAAGATTTTATATTTCTAAGCACTGTTTCTAGCTCCTACTGCTTAGCACTATTCATCATTCCTACAGCAATATATAAAAAAATTAGCAAGCAATATGATTATGCTGAAGCCTATGCACAACATACAATGCCATGTCAGAATAAAAAAATATACTCTCTGTTGTAACTTTTAATTACAAAAATACCAGATGGAGAAGATCGACTTTCAGGAACAATCTCACATAAACTAGGTAGGCTGAGACATGCAAGCATTTGACAAACCATACACACACACAAATATTGCATCGAGGACTAAAGAGCTGCACAGGTTGAAATACCCTGTTACTGAGGACAGATGTTATCAGAAGGTTTTAGAAAAGTAACAATTTCTAAATTTTGTTGTCAAACCAGTCTTATGCTGATCCGTGAGCTTGTTGTTGGCCATACACTCTTCAAGAGTTCAGCTCTGCAGGAAACTTCTGTACCCATTATTAGAACACAAAGTCTGAGAAGAACAGAATTTGGTCCTGAGTTTTGTTGTTTTGACAAGAGAATTCCTTTTACCTTAATAACAGGATTCAGGACTGAACAGGTTGACTACAAAACATGTCAGTTGGTACTACTTTTTCTCCTCAGCTATAAAAAAATGCAAATAGAAAAGCTCTCAAGGAAATTTAGTTCATACCAAACAATGTCTCAGACAAAAAAGGGTCAAATAAACATACTCTAGAACACAGTCTTTGCTGAGAAGCAGTACGGAATTCTGACACACAACATCCTCCTACAGCTGCTTGAGTAGGTATGAGATAAATTAACTGAGCAGTCTGAAGTTACAGTTTTGTCTCTTTACCAATCTAAAAGCTTATGTCAAGGATCCAGACTTGATTCGTGTTCCTCAGTTTCATAAGGTAGTTCTTCAGCAGATGCATCACACACATTGTCCTGGTTATCTGCAGACTGATTTAGCTCATCAGGTTCCCCAGCTGCAATCTGAGTTGTTGCTTCTTCTTCTTCTTCTTCCTCAACTTCCCCATCATCCTCTACATCCATCTCAAACACTCTCACATGACGGAGATTTGAACTTAGCTATGGAAACATTAAGAAGCTTCTGTTAATAAATAAATACATACATACATAAAAGCACCAATAACATCTTAAATGTCAGCCAAAAGCTTTGAAAATAGTCTTTATCCATGAAATTGAAATATCAAGGAAATTAGCAACTTTTTTATTGCTCTGCAGGCTGAAAAGTAAAGCAAGTAGATCTATTAACTTCTGCTAAAGTTTGTCTAGGTAGTATTATAAGAGAGGTATAATCTGTTATAGATGTGCCAGGATGAGAGCATAATCTTAAAAAAAAAAAGCCTTTTGATAAGTCTCAGTAACTGAGCAGAAACAGGTTCTCATTCTCTCCAGTCATAGCATGGTTTCTTTAATAGTTTACAGGCTTGCTCACAGATACTGTACTTACCACACAGGAAACTTTTCTAATGCCATTTACAGAAACATACTGAGCTTTCATGTTCTCCAGCACTCTCCACTGATTCTCCAAGAAGACAGTACGTGTAGGTATCTCACCACTTTGCTCATCCAGCCTGCACATAGCAAGAAGAAAAATACAAACCTAGTACATAAGAAACAATTCCAGTACTAAGAATAAAGTCCATCAGTCCTGTTTTTATGTCTAAGTTTTATCATATCATAAGCAACAAGCAGATAAGCATTTGAAATCATAATCTGCTTATCTGCTACAGATATTCTAGAGCAGGGGATCCAACTGTGTAGACACAGCAGGGTTCAACACAGCAGGTGAGCAGGGAGTTGTAAAGCCTGATATTCCTACAACAGCTGCAGTGGGAAGATGAGGATGGCCTCCCTTCAAACCTCTCTCCTACAAGAAGAGGAGCTTCTGCACAGAAGTTTGGCCTCCAGGACCTTTCAAAGGTGCATCATTCTGGTTCACAGAGTTCAAAGGAACTGTATGAAGCAACTCCCTGCCTGTTACAGCAGTCAGGATTAGTTTGAACTTGCTTTTAATATTTTCTGTTCATTCTTCAATACATCATTTCCTCGTGCCATAAAAAAATATAGACATTTACAGTTCAATATGGCTCTTTACTTTGTGGTAAAAGTGTATCTTAAACAATCCACCAGAAAAGCACAGGGGAAAAAAAAAAAAAAAGAAAGCAAGTGAGGCACAACAGCTAGAAGACTGGATTCACTGCCTAAACCACACTGGTCTTTTTTGTGTGCATTCACTTCCCCAGATAGTCTCTTCTCCCTATGCCAACACAGAGAGAGGCACCAATTCTGATGTTTCAAGGGTAAGCTGAAAATAATTGTAAGTGTGACTACCAGGGGAAAGATGAAGAAATATCTGTGCATACTTATTGCAAGGCAGAGGTATATGAGCAAATATGCTATAAACATCCTAAATTCAAATATTTTTACAAGCAAAGTTAGGATCCTCTAAAGGAAAGGAGATTTCTGATCCTACAGGATGTCTTCCAGTAGTGCTTCCATTACATGAGAGCCATGTACTATTCAGTCTCAAATAAGCAAAACCAAAATCCCAACCCAATTCCCAAAAGAAACACAAACCAAAGTGTTTAGGAAGCTTCCATCTCCCCACCCCACACTCACTGGCACAAAAAGGGTTTCTGTCTTGAAAATATTTACACACACAAAGCACAAGTAACTGCACACAATTAGAGTATTTGCTTAATCTGCCTTTCAGTTCTGCATTTTCAGACTTGCTCCGAGTTTTCAGTACCTTTTAGTAGAATCCCAGATGAATTCCCTATCTTGGTCATCATCTGCATATACTGAAGATAAAGGCAGCTGAGCCAAGACTCTCTCTTTCCCCTCTTGTTCCACACTCTCCTTCAGAACTACAGTTACAGTTTCATCATCATAGAAGTGTGCATCTAAACAACTGTAGCATCTATAGGAAAATGATTTAGAAAGCATCAAGGAATAAAAGTGAATACAGAACTAATGTATTTTTAAGTAGTATAGGGTTAGTGTTTAAAAGATATTCAGTAGTCAACAGTGAGCTTTACAGTAAACAATAAAAATGGTCAGTCATGCAGCTAAGACACTAAAAGATGGTCATAACCATGGCAGTCTCTTGCATCATGCAGGAAGAATGATTCTGAAGGGGCTACAAATGAACCAACTTCCTAGCAATCTTGGGGTTTGGTTTTTTTTTTTTTTTCTGATTTCAGGTGAAATTTAAGAAACAGTAAACAAACACACCAACAATCATAAACACAACTGAAGGTATGGGGGGCAGTCATGTGTGACCTTTCTACACTAAAAGGATGAGGTTAGCCTGCCATGCCTTCTAAGACACCTTTATTCAGTCATACCATATCTCACTCAGGTCTTAACATCACAAATACAAGCAAGAGGTGTTTCCAGCTAGCTCTGTTTCTTGCAACCATGCTAAACCTCTAGCTTTCAACTAGAAAAGTAAAATTTACTTGACCATGAGATGAAGTGCAAATGCAAAGTAAGACTCCCAAAATCCTGCAGCTTCATGCGCCTGTGCCATTTCTTACTGCCAGACTCATCCAGCTGGTCCAGTGTCTAAAGCAGTAACTTGCAGGATAAAAGCCAAACCACAATGCCCAAGAAGTGAACTTAATGTAAAATAAACACTAGAAAACATGGTCTTCAATTTAGCAATCTGCAATTTGGGAAGAAAAAAATCAAATATACTGACCTGGAGTCTGAGCTCTCATTTATACTGTTGTTCAAGAAGTTTCCAAACTCCACTGCAAGAATTCCATTACTGACAGACCTAGAAGAACAGCTTTCATTATCTCAGTGACAAATTTCTTTTCCATTCATAAAGAATTCAAAATCTCTAATGACAACTGTTAAAAGTAATGGTGTTAAGCCTACCTAAGAGCACAATACATGGCTATATCCCAAAATGATGTAACTGGTGGATAGGAACTTTTTGAGGTTTTCTGCCCCTCAGTAAAACATGACTAATGGAGTTGAATGGGAAAACCATGTCTCACTTCTGGGAAACAGTTCTTTGTTGAACTCTTGGCTCAACTGTCCTTGTCTCAGGTCTGTTAAGTTACTTCCTGCTCAAATCTACAGAAAATGAGTTTAGACTTTCAGATATCAATGAGGGAGGAAATAGGACAGAAACTACCCAAGGCTGTAATTCTGTCATCATCAGCTCTCAGCTGCAAACACAAAAGATGTGTTTTCTTCAGCAGTAAAACTGCTTTAAAATTTCCACCCCTACCACAGTTCATTAGCTCCCCAAATTAAGTGACAGACATCATAAATATCAGTACTTTACAGAGAGGAGGAGTTTTCATTGTTTTTCTAAACCCAGGTCATTCACTGATCCCCCTGATGGACTGTATCTTAAACAGTTGTATCAGTACATCTAGGCAGTGATGAACTGCATCTTGGACACAAATTCCTGAAAGGTACAGAAAACCACACCCTGAGGAGATGTATTCTATTTGGTGCACCTATGAATCCACCTCACAATTTTTCTCAGAGTATTAAATTACAGGCTGCAAGGGATTAATCAAAGAATAATATTTACAGCAAGACAAAAAAATATTGAAAGCATGATTCCTTGTAATTTTTCACAAATTTGCACAAGCAAGTAATTCTGTGAGGAGCAAAACGAGGGGAGTTTCATTTTTTTTCTTAAGCCTAAACCCATCTTGGGTCTTGTGATTAGACTTTCTGAGTCTAATACAACACAAACTCCTGCTGCAGTTTCTTACTGCACTTATCCTAAGTCTTATCCTAATGTTCTCCTCATTTTCTCTAGCATCCAAGAAAGATTGTATTCATGCTGCTCATTCCTCCTTTTTACAAATAGATTCAAATTGTAATTGCCTCTGTACACACGTGCTGAAGCCCATAAATCACTTTTTCCCCTCTTTTTGTCTTACCTGGAAGTATCAGTATGTCTCCTCAAAATGCCTATCTTAGAAATAGAATTTTCTAACATGGTGAAGAGAACATAATGTATATTAGATGTTTTGTCATTCCACCTGTAATGTGGGAGGAGGAAATGAAAACTTAGATCAAGTTTTAATAATTGGTAAATAGCACAGAACAAAGAATAGCAGCATACTTACAGAAATGGTAGTTTAAATAATTGCAGTGTGGAATCTTCGCTGAAAAGGAAAAAAACCAAACCAGTTTATAAAATGCTACTGTAATTTTGTGCAGCTGGCCTTAAGAAATAATGTAAAGAAAAATACCTTTGAGAAGTTTTGTAAAGAGACATGCAGACTACTTGATGCACTGACTTTCCAATTACATCCTAACAAATACAATGAAAACAAGCAAAAAAAAAAAAATTAGGCAGTTATTCATGATTTTAAGACAAAGAAAACAACCATCCAAATAAAAACACCCGAGTACATGAAAGCAAAACCCATCAATAAACATCCCTAATGCAAACACTACTGTCACTTCATACACTTGTTTCATGCTTCATAATATAGAGGCTAATGTATTGCCCAATTAACAGAGTTATCTAGCACTGAGTGCACACACCCAGCTAATTAACATTAAAACCAGATCCAAATAATGTGGGAAAAGACAATATGAAGCAAAAAATCCCCCATTATACTCTCCTTAGCCAAAGGCTTGGGACATTCCAGCAGTGGTGAAGCTGCACGTTACCACCTAAGCTGTAGGCACTCAAAGGCAAAGATTAAAACTTCAGGCCTTACTAATCATGACTACTGCCTTCAGTTGACTGCTACCTCTAAAACAAAGTTACCATTTACATCAGTGGAACTTACTGCTGGTTTTTGTAAACACTGATCAATGACCCCTTCCATTTGCCTTTTCACAAAATGCAGAGATTTCTCAGGATAGTAGGGAAACAGAAGTGGACTTTCTGTAAAGAAATGAAGTTAATTTAAATAATGCTTGTAACTCTATAAAAACATACCACATTTTTCTTAAAGTGACAAATTGGAATGAGTCCAGTGGAGGGAAGGTCAGTAAGATGGCCACAGGACTAAAGCACGTGCTTTATGGGGAGAAGTTGAGGGGACTGGGTTCACTCCTCCTGGAGAAGTGAGGGCTAATAAGAAGGAACCCACTGGTGCCTTCAGCTGCCTAAAGGAGGAATTACAGAAGACATAATTCTTGATGCTGCACACGGGGAAAAGATGTAACATTCATATGCTCCAACAAGGGAAATTCCAATCAGGAATTTTTAAATTTATTTTTTAAATCCTTTCCAATAAGGAAAAGTTTTCCCAAAGACTCATTAGTCACTGTAGCAGCGTGTGCAGAGCGTTCTGTATCCTTACAGACATAAGGGACTCAACTGCACGAAGCCTTGAGCACCCCAGCTTAGCTTCAAAGTGAGCCCTGCTTTAGTTGGATTAGGTGACCACCTAAACTATTGCCTGATGATAAAGTCTAACTCAAGTAACTAACTGGATTACAATATGAAAAGAGATAAATGGATGGGAAACAAGAAGCCTGGCTGCCCCTTATGGTTTTCTTCACAGCCCCTTCAAAACTGCAAAAAGATGGAATTGCATTTACCAAAAGCTAGAAACAGTTGTCATAAAATATCTTCAACTAAAACAATTTCCATACTTTTTATATTAGCCATAATTTGGCTTTAATGGGACTGATTTGTTAAGATGACATTTAGCTTTTGAGATACACCTCACTACTTATTTTAAATACATAACCTGTTTCTTTCCCAATTTTTATCTAGAAAAATTATAAAAATTACATCAACCAACACAGAAATATAAAACACCAAAGAAGGATAGAAAGTGTCAATGACAGAAGTAATACTTGTCCTATAAACATCTCAATACTTGCCAAATTAAGAACAAAATCACTTATAAACCATCTCTACAATCACAAATCTTGGGTAGTAACAGAAACACCCAGTCAAGTAGTCGCACATTTAAAGTATCAAATAAAAATGCATTCTCCAAATACTTTTCCAAATGAAAACACTACCACTTCCTCTCTTTTTATTCAATTAAATAGGCAGAAGAAGGCAGCTATACTAAATTCCATTACAAGCCAGCTTACACTGTAGAAGTTCTACAGTCTGTGGTTTCTAAAGTTATACAAGAATCATTTTCACCAGCAGTTTGTTATAGTCTCTTACTTCTTTTTCACCACTAATTAACAAAATAGCCTCAGACTCCAGTGAAAAAGAAGGTAGGACACTTCTCCCAGGTATGACCGAAGTGTAATTATGGCATTCTTGAACTGGAATTAAGATCTCCTAAAATAGGTATTTCCTGGGATTCCTTCCAAGCCAACACTTCTGAGACTGGTACATAAAAGGTAGGAAACTCCTAATACCCACAAAATGGCAATTGTCTGAGTAAGCAGCTGTACAAAGACTGTGCAAAATAACAAGGCCCATTTATGTAATTCTACTCAAATGAAGACCCAGGAGTAACACTATAAAATTAACTTGCAAGCATGAAAACAAAACAAAAAAAGTTTCTACGTTTGTTACATTCCACATATAAATTTGTTTTTACTTTTTCCTAAAGCCACACTACCTTTAAGATGAGTACTATTTTTAAGAAAGTTAAACCATTGGTTTCCCTCTGTATTAGGTGGTGATACAAGGTCATCATCTTCATCTTTCAAGTACTACAAAAGAAACAGACAGTTTTAAGATTACATTTTAAGAATAAGGGACATCAGAATTCACCTCCAGTCTGTTAAACATTTCTTCTTAATTTACCATGCCCTAGTTTTAAAACTAAATATTCCACCTCTTCTACAAACAATAAGAGAACAATAAGAAAAATCAACTGTTGTCTGAGATAACAGTGATATCTTCTGATTTTTAAATCACATCTGAAGAAAAATGTTTTGAAATCCAGCGACTAATGGCATAAAGAGAAACACTTCAGTTTTACATTACTATTGCTGGCTGCAAAGAAGTTTCACTTTTCCTAAAAATACAGCATGTGTAAAGTAAACCAATGCTTTTAAACGCTCCTTTTCCTGATAAGGGAAAATAATTAAAATATTCTCTTTTACCATTATTGGAATGTGCAACACAGAGCAAAAGTAACACAGAAGAAAAGTGGGTACAGCTGTAAAAGCTTCTCCATCTGAGGATTTTCTCACTTATTCTTCTTCCATTTATTCCCCAGCTCTTTACCTGGCCAACTCTCTCCACATTGAAGTATTTTCCTTTACGATTGTAAAGTTCTGGTGCCTGAAAAATTAATGCAAACAAAAGCAATATTTAAACCCAAATGAGACATAGTGTATGAAAAGATGATTGAATTACTTTGTTAAAAGATTTTTCAAATTCAATTCTTGGCAGCAAAAATACTCAGATGCTATAATGTGGCAAACCAATGTAACTTACCTCATTGAAGTGTTCAGTAAGAAAATCAGCAACAAATGTGATATCTTTTTGAGTCATCTGAAAGGAAAAAAAAAGGTGAAAAAAACAAAGGGTATGAAATATATTTCAAAGAGCAGAGAACATGTGTTCTCCAGGCTGAACCAGCACAGCTGTCTCAGCCTGTCCTCACAGGGCAAGTGCTCCAGCTTCCAACCTGCTTGAGAGCCCCCTGCTGAACTCACCCCAGGTTATTCATGTCTGTCTTGTGTAAAAGGCCCCCAAACTAGAGAAAGTATTTCAGATGTGCTCTGATGACTGCTAAATAAGAAAGGTGACTACTTCCCTTGACCTCCTGGCCATTATCTTCTGTTAGTACAGCCCTGGTTACCCTTGGCCACCTTTGCTGCCAGGGCGCACTGCTGGCTTATACCCAGCTTGCATCCACCAACAACCCCAAGTCCGTATCAGCAGAACCACTCCCCAGCCAGCAGGGCCCTGCTGCGCAACTGCAGGGAGTCACACTTCCTCAGGATAGAACCTTGCATTTGTCCTGCTTGAACTTCAGGAGGCCTCTATCTGTCCAGACTATGTATTTCTCTTTAGAAGGCATCTCTGCCCTTGAGTGTATTAACTGCTTCACCCAGTGTGATGGTGTCTGTAGATCTGATGCAAATGTATTCCATCTCCTCTACCAGGGCATTGGTAAAGATGGTAAAATCCCATTCTAGGTTACTTAGTCACTTAGGGTATATAAAGAGCTGCTACACACAGCAGCCTCACATTCACATACAGTGTGCTAAAAAGAGTAGTATTCAAGAAGAAAACAGAAACAGTAATTCATGCAAGACAGCATATCAGTGTGAATCTGCAGGCATCAACTTTCTCAAAGAAATGACACAGATGCTAATTTTGAAATTTTGGAAAAAAAAAACCCAAACACTTTTAATCTTGCACTCCAGTCAAGCAGAATACAGAGTATACCACCATTTATTAGAAAATATTACTACTACCTTGTTCAGTTCTGGAAGCACATGATCTTCTGACATCCTCAACATGGCTGAGGGAGAAATTATATTGTTAATGCATTAATAGCAATATGTTTTCCTAATATTCTTAGTTTTCCATGGCTATGCAGTAAGACACTGCTGATAAAATAATAAAGATTAATTTGTCAGAAGCAAAATAATCTGCAATGAATGAAGAATTACGAACTGAGATTGAAATTGTCTCAATTGCCCTACTAGCTTACAATACCAGTCTTTGAGAATTTTTATCTTTAACCTTTTCCAGCTGCATTGCACATACTGACAGTAGTAAAATGGATATATACAATATACATGAATACTGTCATGCCCAGAATAATGTCAAGAGATCTGCACAGAAGTAATTTTACATCAGTGAGGCTTAAACAGTTCTCTGTTCAGTTTCAACACGAGCAAACGTAGTGCATATTTAAATAATGAAAGTTCTAACATTATCACAAAGATCTCTGATAGTTCTGCTTTCTGCAAATTTTTAAATTCCAGCTGGTAAGCATTAACACTGCATTTCTGGCATTTTTACAGTATCTGGTAAGACTGCTTAAGTTTTTGTAAAGTAATTCTAAAAAGATCAATTAAGAATTATAATCTTCTCCATAACCAATTTATAAAAACAAGCAAGCTAAAATACAGAGTTCTGCACTTCCTTCTAACATTTTACCTGCAGCTACCCAGCAACAATTGGGAGGTGGCTCTTAAGTGCACTCAGACATTCAGAGACTATTTACATCTCTGCATAACCTTGTAGCTCACTAGGTCTCAACAGGAGAAAACAGCAAATTACACAGTAGAGATATTATTTTAAGGGTGATGTAAACTAAATAAAGTCCTTTAATTTCTCCAAGTCAAAACTAAAAAAATCACTCATGAGGCAGACAGCAGCTCAGAGTATATCCATCACAAGGTAAGTACATACAATAGCCACCGTACACACGCTAAGGTGAATTGAGAACTATCAGATTTATAATCTCTGTGGTTAATATTATAATTATACCCCCGATCAACCGTAACCTTTTAGATGACCAGAAATACTCTAAGACAGAAATGAACAGATGGTTATAGCTAAAACTGACTTAATTACTTGTATTATAAGTGTTGAAATATCAACAATAGAGATACTAGAGGCTTATTATGTCATCAAGCTTACCAACATAGAGCCATCGAAAAAATGCTTTGAAGTTTTTCATACTACTGTCGATAACTCTGAGCAAGAAACAAGAAAAGAAATTACAGATCTAAATGTCACAAGCTGCTCCAGGATTAAGTCCCATCTTTACTACAGAAAGGCCTGCAAGCAATATCAATTTTCTTAAAAAAATGCCTAATGTAACCTTCCAAGTAAGACTGTTCTTGGGGTATGAATCTATGAGATGCAGTGAGACAAGATAAAAGCTCACCATCAACAGAAGAGCCTTGTTCTCCCAACTTCCTCTATTCACAGGCACGTGCTTCCCATTAGATACAAGACTTAACAGGCATGTTTTTTAAACTGTCCAGATTTTATACTTACTGAAGCAGCTCATTTGCTTTCAGGATGAAAGAACCAACAGCAGTAATAGCCTCTGCAAAAAGAGCTAACCGTTATTATTACACTCTCAAAGTGAAATCAGAGTGGATAAAGTAGCACACGAACTACTGTACCTTCAATTCCAGATGCATCTAATCCCAGAGACTCGTATTTTTGTTTCCATAAAGCCATTCCTTTCAATTCACTCAAGTGGTATAACAGTGCCTCAGAGCCACTAGGAAGGCAGAGCAAAAAAGTATAATCTTTTAGTAACCCTTGGGAAATTTACTGCATGCTACATTTTTAGCATTTAATGTGCAAAGTGGAAAGGTTTATAAACTGGTCTGGCATGTTAAAGTGCCACTTCACAGAAAAGCAAATACTGTCCTAATGATTTTAACCACCACACAAAGTTGGTGTGAATATTTTGCATGTATTCTATAAATACACCAGGCAGTGATATAAAGGTGATGTGTTATGGAGATCATTCAAAATAGTTCAATAATTCTCCATTGCCCAAAAGTAAAATAGTGTATTTTGCCACGATCACAGTCTCTGCACCAGCACACCTACACACAAAGAACGACCAATACATCATACTGTCATTTAGCAAAACACAGAATATGTCATTTTATCTATAATTCACTGGACATTCTGTGACTTTACCTCTGTAAATGACTTATGACCAATTTTTGTATACTGGAGTAGGAAGACTCTATGGACTGACCAAGTTTTTTTAGACCCTGTTAAAAAAGAAGTACATACATATAATAATGTTCTGTTAACAGAACAGTGATTAAAACATACTGAAATAGATTGGTTTTAGTACCTTAAAAATATTAACATACCTTTACTGTCAGTTGGTTCATTAGTAACGCCTGAAGTTCCAGACTGAAAGGGTTAGGGGAGAGAACCAAATATGCATTCATTTTGTATTTCAATATCAAATGCAAATGCATACTCAGATAAAACAACAATAACTACCTTGCTTTGCCCCATAACAACAGCTGCATAAACTCATCCTGAACAGAAGTGGTTGTATTCTTTTCCTGTCAGTTAAAATGATTGAAATAGATTGGTGAAAAGATTAAATCCAGGCTACCAAATAATCTCACAAACACTTCAAATAAAGTACATTGGAAAAATCCACCCCTATCCTTGAATGCTGAAATCAAGACTACTGATCACTGGAAATTTAACAGTATTTTAAGTTATTTTTAATTGTAGTACCCAGTAAAAATTCTAAGCAGCTTGCCATCACCAAGAATCTATTAAAAAAAAATAATTATTTGATTCAATTAACTTTATCCATGAACACAAAATGTAAGGAAACTGAAGAGCATCGTAATGATGGCTATTACACACAGTGTATTGAACTAGGCTGTAAGTACTGGTGGGCTGTTACTCAACATCTACAGTATTCAGTTTATCAATGACTACAGTACAAAGAGCACAACCTTAAATAGAAAGCAACTAATCAATAGCTGTGCAAGCTGAAAATGATCACTTCTGAATAGATTAGAATAAATAAAATGAGGAAGTATCACAATACAATCGCGCTTGATTGCTCTCAGGTATCCTCAGTGTCAGAGCACTTGACACACAATAGCCTCCAGGTTGCCTCTGAACTTAAAGAGATTGCTATCTGGAGGCATTATGCATAAACAACTTTAAGATATGCAGTATGTTAAACTGAACAACTGAAGTACTGAAAAAAAATGCTGTGGGTTGTTCTTGGTTTTGTTCTGTTTTTTGTTTTGTTTTTTTTTTTTTTCCAAAAGAATGGTTAATTCTACAGTACCTGTACAAACTTTGTTAGCCGTGAGTCCATCTGCATCAATATTTCTTCCCATGCTTCACACATGCACGTCAGTGACAACTTTATATACTGTAATACAGACCCAGACATTACCATTACTCCCCTTTTCCATCCTTCAAAACACATACAAGAACTAGCTGTTACAACACAAAGGGAAGATATACTGTAGATATAACATAAAAATCTATTATCAAATTCCAAGTTAGAGCTCTACATTTCCTTAAAACCAACTTACGCTTCCTAATAGAAAGCATTTATTTCTTTAAGAATATTGAAGCCTGTAAGAACTGTGAGATTAAAAGGATGTCATAACACAACTGTACCTGTAACAGAGTTGAAATGTGGGTAAACTTCCGAGCCATTCGAGTTACCTCAGGTAAGTAACTTGATAACAGACTAGTGTCCAGCTATAACAAATGAAACAAGCAACAGTTAAAAGGTGATTTGTCTTCTACAAAATTTAGATTACAGAAATGAAAAGAGAGACTGGGAAAACCCACAGAAAAAAACACCGTTTCTTATTTCCTTAAAATTGATTTTAAGAGTGAAATATATTTAATTCAAAGAGGCAATAAATATTTTTAATATTTAATAATGTAAGAACACCTCATGAAGTTCCAGATTTTGGAGTTCTAACAGTAACAGTTGTAAGGGTGACTGTTCTGGATAGACTGGATAATCAAGAGCCATTCCTTTGTGCACAGAATGAAAAAAACCTGTGTAACTGTAGTTGAATAAATGAATGGTATAATTAATGTAGAATTTTAAAAGAACACTTCAGATCATCATCATCAGTCTCATCAGTGCAACTGCACGTTATCATGGTAAATCCAAACACTAAATCGGGGCAAACTGTAGTAAGGCTGAAATAATAGTTTATGGTCTTTCTTTCAAATGATGTGGAGGCAATAAAGCTACCAGAAAATAATTTTAAAAGACATTTTCTTTTTAAAGGACATTTTAAAATTACTTGACTTGCCTGAAAATATGTTATCTCTGCTTCGCTGTCTGGAGAGTCTCGTATCTCTGTAATAACCGATAGTGATTTCAAATCACTAGACAAACACAGTCCACGACAAGAACCTGCCACCTGAAGGATTCCAGTTTAAAAATTTAATGAAATACTGCATTTCCTCCAAGATGCATTTACTGCTCTAATACATTCACATACAAAGAAGATCACGGTTAACAACACATAAAAACCAAGTGGAATTTTCAACTACTGATCAGGAAGAAAAGCACTCTTTTTTTTTTTTTGATGAGGATTAACATTGAACTTTGTTTCATTTGAAACAAGATGTTAAACGCCCTTCCGACAAAAAACACGCAACCCAATCGAAAGGAACAACTATTCCTTTCTTTAAAATTCAGCAACACGGTTTCACTTACATGTAAGCACATATATGTATTTTTTCCATTCAATTCAGCTATAGTTTGGTATATTACAACAAAAAAAATACAGAAAGAAATGGAACTTACCCCAGTTACTGTAGCAATCTTGAACATTCCATAAGCATAAATCTCAATAAATCCTGAGCTGCCACCAACAACAAGAGCATTAAGCCTATAAAAATACAAGAATGTGTTGATGAACATATTGAAACAAATTCTAATGCATACAAACATAACTCTAAATACTTAAATTCCAACCCTTTACTAAAAATCCTCTAAAGAATCACTGAAAAAAGTGAAACACTGTGCTACTGCTTATGATCCAATAAACTTAAAAACAAACAAGCAAGAATATTAGCTTGGATTTCATCAATATGACCTGCCTCTAACATTTACAGAAAGAATATTAACTCCCAAATTAACTGGGAGAATGGGAAAAAAAAAAAAACAAACAAACAACACAGTTCAGGCACAGAAGTCCTTATTTACTAACTTTATACCTTCCAGAAGAAAAAAAGTTAACAGTTTCCAGCAACAGCCCATCTTCCAATATAGGATGCAAAGCATTCTTACAAAGCTAATTTTCTTTTCCCGTGAGTTATCCTAACTCCACGCAGAGTAAATTTGTCACAGTCACTCAGTGGCACTCCTCAACAAAACCTCAAAGGCAATAAACATTTGAAATGGATGCAGCAGTAAAGAACAGCCACAAATAATGACAGCACCAGAAACATAACAACAGTTCCAAGAATAGGGTCTGGGACAGACAGGTTCGTGTTTTCCTCACTTAAGAAAACAAAGCTTCTCTATAAGCCCTCCCTTTTTGTCTATGTTTAAAACATGAAACTTTGGACAAGGAGGTTGTCTGTTGCTGTCATACACCCACACAACTACAGATGTTTGCTTACATTATTACAGTGAGCAGCAATGCCCTCCAACATAAAAAATGAGAATGCTTCATATGTCCCCTTATCAATACAAGAAAATGAACTGCAACTTCCGCCTGTTACGCTCCTTAATATATGTTAAAAGAGAATGTTTCTGTTAAAGCCAAGACAGAATTTAAGAAAGTAGTATCTGAAAAACTTCATCTGATTAACTGAATGGATGAAGGAGCACTGAATCCAGAAAGCTCCTACACCCCAGACAGCCGACACATGTCTTTCTAGGAAGAAGTCCTACTGTAAAAAGAGGTATCAAGTCTTAAAAAGGAATAAGTGGTGATAGATAGAGATGCAAATTTTGAAATAAGGAGGATGATTCTCGGTGGTAAAACTGTAAGAAATAAAAGCAATTGGAAAAACAAAGTGCAGATGTTAAGTGCCCTCCTCAAAAATGCACCACAAGCACTCCACAAAGCCAGTTCAGTTTCTCCTCATGCACAGAGATGTTTCCTTTAAAGCCTAATACAGCTGATTTCAGAGCAATTTTCAAGTTTAGCTTTGTCACACTCGTGCAAACCCACAAATGTCCATAACAAGCATTCACAAATGTCTCCAAGATGAACTTAACACATACAACATAGCCTTCAAATGAACCCCAAGAAATCTTCTTGTAAGGAAAAGAAGATACAGAACCAACAGCAGCTGCTGATCAAGTGCCTTATAATTCCTCTAAATTCAGAATACGAGTAAACTAATGGAGACTTTTAATATATTCTTTGAACCTTATTTTGGTACATGAAAAAAAAAAAAAAAGATACATTTCATATCCTTTTTCTAGGACCCTTATAAGTTTTCAAGAATCTGTTTTTAAGTAAACCTACTTATTCATTATTCTATAGCCTAAAAAAACAACCACAAAAAACAGCCCCCCCAAAAAGCAAACCACCACAACTACCCACATACGGAATTTACCTTACATCACCCAGTAGCTTCATAATCTCATCCGACTTTTCTTCACTGGAAATAAAAAACACATGTTTGGGGTTTAAGTAGCTTGTCTCAATACCAGGAAACAAAACAAAACAAACAGATAAAAGATAACGATTTCTTACCTGAAAATTTTTGCAGTGGTACTGTAACTGAAACCAAAACAATTATTTTCAATAAAAATAAAGGTATCTAATCCAAAGCATCTGTAGAGCACTGAAGATGAATAACCAAACCAATGACAACAAATGACAAATTGGATCTTCTCACGCCTATTATTATAATACTTACTTTTTTGGTAGCGCTGGTAATCTAGGCAAAAGGAGATTTGATTCATCCTCAGCATTGTAAAAAGAAGTGAGAACACTGGAAAAGAAGTAACACTGTCTTTATTATCCAAGCTGTAAAAATGGAGGGGAAGCAAGTTTCTTTCTAACCTCAGAGTTACAGTAGGTTAACCTCAGTATGTCATGTATATTAGAGTTCCAAACATCAGAGGGTAATCCCTTAGGGGGGCCTTTAATAATTTATCAAATGATCAAAACAAGTCTGAAAAGCTTTTTTTTTAATTTCCACTGAAGGAGAATATAAAGTTTGTATCTGCTGGCTCTATAGCTTACCACCAAATCCGTTATCGCCTGTAATGGAGTTATTGACAGGCTTTCTGTTAGAACCCTGTACAACCCTGCAGTACAACCAACCTACATCTCAAAAAAGCTTCACTCTAAAGACACGCTACAGCAAGAGGAAGACTAAAGTGCAATACTTAACACCACACCTTACGTGCCAGAAGGATGAGATTCCCTAGAAGGAGATATGTCCACCCCCATCAGGAGAAGAATGCTAGTGATTTAAGATGCAGGTTTTTTCTTGCTATTTTACAATTGGTGTTTCCTGGAGATGGGTGGGAAATCCCTGTCAGGCTTACACCACTTCCCTTTTTAAAATAAATGTTTTATTTAATTATTGTCTTGCACCTTGAAATAAGGTGTGTTTCACTTCTTTTTTTTTTTTTTTTTTTTTAAATGACCACAGATATAGGGACCACAATGTCCTCCAGCTCAAAAGTACTGCTAAGAATTCTGTAATACCCCAGAGGTTGTGGTCACTAGTGGTGACCTGACTTCCTGAAACAAGGACACCCACAACAGAACCCAGCTGCCAGTGGGGCTGGATGTAACTAACACCAAAGGTATGTAGTGAAATAGGTAAAGCACCAAACTAAAGATCTTGAAAACACAAGTGAAGAAAGATTTAAATATAATACTTTTTCTGACTAACAAAACAGATGAACATAACATTATTATAATTGAATTAATCTGTATTGAAGTAAACTGGATCAGAAGACAGGTTGTACAAGCTAACGCTAGATTAAGCAGCTCTTAACAGGTGAGTGCTCAAGATCGTGCTAACTTTTTTGTCCATAACCCAAAGAACCACAAGACTTAAGATATCAGCACTAAAAATAAGCGTATGAAGAACATTTAACAAAAATGCAAATTTTAGCCAAGTGGTAAAAAAAAAAGCTACAGGTACATAACATTCTATTATTTTATATGACTGTTTGCAGCAGATTAAGTATACATTATTAGTAAGATGGCATTACACAGCCCATAATTTACTTCTAGGGTATTTCAGACTCACCTGCTTTCCTCAGTTACTTCCATCCAATGCATGTACGTAATAGAGGAGTCCACGGAGAAGGAGTGCAAGCTTTCAGGTTTTTCTACATCACATAAAATAATCCGCTTGGTATCAGTAAGGCCAAAAGCCAAAACTAGAGGAAGATGAATAAAATGTATAAACAACCAATGTGCAAAACTTTTTATTTTATACTGAACTAAAAAATAATGTGTCTTCAAAGCCAATTACTGGACAGAACGTTTTGTCTATTTACAGTCCTTCCAAATTCTTATTTGAAATCTGCTTATTAGAAAATTACAGTTTGAAGTATCATATTTTAGGTGACAGATTTAAGTCAAAGGCCTGATTTCACAATTATTTATCTAGATACTGAACTGAACAAGCTTCGCTTCTAAAACAGTTCTGGTGAAGCAGAGGCTTCAGTTTTCACTAATTTGAGGCCAAAATTATATACTCGATGATCAGGAAGGTTTGGGCTTTATTACAATAAAATACAGTTTAAGATTTGCTGAGTAACCTCCACATCATGTTCATCTTAACTTCATTCATCCACAAAAGCATGCAGCAGCCATAGGTTTCTGTGCTTACTTCATTGTAATCACAAGCAGACAGTTTAAAAAGAAGTTTCTGAAACTTCTCAGACTCCATTATAAAACAATATACATAGCTTTTAATCCACATATCATGGAAGATGGTTCCCATTCTTCCACCTCTAATAAGTCAAAAAAAGTAACTTATTTCCAGGCTAGGTTTATTCAGCTACTAATTTGAACATTATTTTGCTATTATAAAGGGGTTTTTTTTGTTTGTTTCTTTTTCCATTTTATAACTAGAGCAATTCTAGCCTTTGAAGTTCAGCCTGTGCTAAATAAGCTAAGCTCTTCAGTCAGTCCTCATCAGATGACCTCTTTCTCACAATAAATTTTGTGACTCAGACAAAAATAGGCTGTTTAGTTAGGAATTCAAAGTTTTCCTATGCCTTGAAAAGCAGGATTTTAGACATAAATCTACCTTTCAAATCTTTCCTGCAATTGCTTTCAACAGTGTAAATCTCTCTATTATTTTGAATAAACCTGCATAAAATTAAGCCACCTTTCGCTTTAAACACTGTTTATTTGAAAATGTCCTTCACAGATAAGAGGCATTGTCACCACAACTTTCACTCATTTCCAACAGGATTTTTAGTGCACCATACCACCTCATATATTTGGCATTACTTTTGCCATCTGGTCTCCAAGCAAGAGCAGTCACTTCTTTTCCTGTATTTTCATTTGGAGGCAAACTCCACACTCGTTGGAAGTTTGCAAGCCGATGAAGTAAAACCTACAAAGCAAATGCATTGTGAACAAAAATAAACTACATTATTCCATTAATACCAGTTTGTAAATTGATTCAAGGTGCATTTTTAAAAAACATTTTTAATAAACCTGTGTCTTATATATCACTTGTTCCTCTAGTAGATGGTCCACACCTATATCATTCTAAAGTGCAATACACTGTTTACTGTACTGTAATAGAGAAATACGCTGGGTCTGCTAAAAACCTAGAAGTCTGTATCCAACAGGGGTTACCCACAGCCTGCCAGCAGAGAAAGCCTGAAAGCACAACCCTCTGCCTTCACGCACGGTCACATACAGCGATTCCAGGAAAAAAAACAAACAAACAACCCAAAACACAAGGAAAACAAAACCAACAAGACAAACTTTAAAATAGATTTAATTTAAATAGGAAATTTCCTGCGCTTTCAAATTCCATAGACGCAGGCAATGAGAGTACCATCGGTGAATTTGTTTGGAAATCAGAAAGTAAGAAAGACAGGGGCAGTAAGCGTTAATAAGCTTAATTTAAGAAATCGGCAAGCCCAAACGCTTGGCTAAGCTTACAAGCACCGTGATACCGATAACGGCAAAGGCATTGCCGAGACCGCACAGCGGAGGCGGCGCCTTCCTGCTGGCAGCGGCCGCTCTTCCCTCCGCGGCGTCCCTCCGGCCAGCCCACAGGCGCGGGCTCCGCCAGGGCCCCGGGCTCCCGCTGCCGGGACCAGCGGCTCCCTGAGCTCACCTCCCCCGCTCGGTTGGCCAGAGCGATGAGGTCCCTTTTGGGGGACCAGGCCATGAAGACGACCTCCTGGGGCAGCTGCTTCTCCCCGACCTGCCGGAAGGCGGGCATGATGGCTGGGCGCTCCGGCCGGGACTCCGGCGGTGCTCCAAGGGGCTGCCAGGGCCCGTCACTGCCACCGGGCGCCCCCTGACCCCGCAACGCCGGCCCCTCCGCGCGCTCCGCTCCCGACTTCCGGAGGCGGAGCTTCCCGCCGCGGCGCGGGGGAGCGAGGGGAGCGGGCTCGCGGCGGATTCTCGCTCCGCAGCATCCAGCGCGGGGAGCGGGCTCAGGCTTTTCCTGCCCTGCCTGCCGGGACGAGGCCCTCACCTGCCGCGGGCCCCTCAGCGAGGCCATGGCTCTCCCCCGGCGGGGGACGGCTTCCCGCCCGCCCCCCTCTCACACGTCCCTAGAAGAAACGGCGCGGCCGAAAGCGCGTCGAGAAAGCGGTGAGGGCCCAGCTTGTGCCGGGGGCGGCTGCGTTGACAGCTAAGTGCCGGGGACAAGCCCAGCCTCGCCTACCTGCAGTGCAGTCAACGCCGCTTTAACTCCAGCGTCACGACACGGGAGGGTCATCCCCTCCTGCTGCAATATAAACCTTCACTTTCCTTACGCTTACACCCAGGAATATGCTGCACTGACCCTCAGTTCAATAATTTTTTACAATAGTAATAATAATAGAGGTGTTTTACAATACCACTGTCAGCAGTGCCAATCCAAAGTATTAAAACTGATTATTGTTTTAATTTAACCCGTGGAAGTAGTTTAAAAACACATTTAAACAAACTGCTAAAGTCACTTTTTTCCACTTACTAAGCTTCTGAATTACTTTGCTATTGCTGCTGTTGTTCTTAGGCTTTTTTTCTATTTGGACTGAAAAATTAAAAACCAACCAACCCAAACCATACTGTGTTAGGAGTGAAACTAACAGAGCTGTGATTCCTAGGAATTTGTGCCTTCCCATCCCCTAACCTCAGTTCCCCCTTTGCCCCACATCCCTCAATACCTACCACAAAGCCACAGGATGCACCAGTACCTCACCTCTCAGCAGTACTCCTCCCTTAACTTCAGACTCCCACTGAAGCAGACAAATAGCTAATCCTAATCACAATAAATTGTTAATTATATAAATCCATGGTGCGTGGTTTACTTTGTGGCTTTTTGTGTCAGTAATGATGTATAATAAAACAGTAACTTTGAATTCAAACTGGTTTTATTTTGGATGTTAATATTAACATTTTTAGAAAATGGAATCAAAGTCTGGCCATTAAAAAAAAAAAAAACAACTGTGTATCAGCAAAATCATGTCTTTTTTTTCTTATTCTTTACTTTCTTCCTAGAGAATATGGCATGCTTCATAGCTGATCTTTTATGGACTCCCATCTTTACCCTCTTTGGAGCTTTCTGCTTTTGCTTTTCATCAGCTCTGTAAAGCAAAAAATGAACATACAGATTAGAATAAAACTGAGAATGAACTTGTACATTTGCTGGTATTTTAAATAATCTGTCCAGGTAAGCATATGAAGTTAGAAGTACTCTCACAAAAAGCAGAAGGAAGATTCCATCTTATAAAGTTACAACATTTAATCTTCATAAAACTGCCCATTTTACTGACATTGTTTTTCATTTATGTACTCATCCAGAATTTACCTTTAAACAGATGTAGAAAATTTAAGAAATGCCACTCACCATATAACTAAAACACACACACAGACTTTCCTGCTCAATATGTAAGAGAAAAGCTCAGAAATTGTACATAAAGTTTAACAACATTATGAACACTGCTGCAAGTAACAAATAACTAGCAAGTAGATTGTTTCCTGTCTCTGACAAAGGATGTATTTCATAACACAAAACACTGAATAATTTTAACAAATCAAACAGACAGACATTTATATTATTACTTTCTGCAATAAACTGACAAAAGAAGCAACACATCTTTTATATTAATGCAGTATTACACTTACTGACAAGCTGTTCTGGAGTGGGAGAGACTGGGGCAGGTTCTGCGCTTGTGACCTGCCCTGCCACAAACAAAACAGCCGGCACCAGCCTTCTCACAGCTGTGGTTCTGAAGAGTACAGCAGTCGCACTTGTTACAGTGAAACCACGCTGAAAAACAAGTAACATCATTGATTAACTTCAAAAGGTTTAGGATGATCATTCTGAAACTAAGCTTTAAATATAGGTCATATTACCAGGTTTTTAATTTTGTTTCAGTTTTATAGAGATGGATGTAGGGCCAGTTTCTGGTCCCTTAACATGGCCAGGTACTTCTTCATTAGATATAGTGTGTAACTATTTCAATATCACTGAACTATTCCAGCTTTAGAATTACTGAAGAACTACAGATCATTGTATGTAATCTTAATGTGAAAAAGAGTCCAGATCTTAAAATGGATGTTTAAATTGTGGTTCCTGTATCGGTAATAAAAAGTATTGCTTCAGCTATTTAAATACACAAATGCAATTCTTAAATACAACTGTATCAAACGTGCCCTCTCAATCATTTTAGTAATTGCCTATTTGTTTATGAAATTCCAATGAAAAGACTTATAAAATCATGGAACACTTACATGACAAAAATATTTAAGCTTTCCCATAACAAATATAAATGGTATTCAACACGCCCTGATGAGAATTTATCACATTTCCACACAATGCAAATATATCAAAGTTATCCAATAGCAATTTGTGTGAAATTGAGATTTTTCCTTTCCTCTGGTTTTCTGAGGAATTACATTTTATTTCTTTTATGGAGTATTTTCTCTTCCAGTTTGTAATCTCAGTTTCTTTGGACAATAAACAGTAAGTGCAATTTAGAAAAGTATTTTTCTGTACTTACAGGGTTTTACACATTTTTTGCAAAGGACACAATGTTTCCATCGTCTACCATCCTACAAAAGATGAATAAGTGCATTGCTTGGTTTTTTGTTACCAAAACCACCAATTCTATCTTAAAACTGAACTACTGATGTATGGTCCCCATTATTTACAGAAACAGGTCCTGTAGGAAGAACTGTTAACTTAGAAACAACAGTCCCAAGAATCTCTGACAACTGCAGCAAAATGGCTGCACACTGAAATTAGCAAATTCTACAACTTCCAATATATAAGAAGAAATCTGTGTTAACAGACCACTGATGACTCAATCAAGCACGATATAAGTGGCAAGCAGCAAACTTTACCTGTCCACTTTCCAACATAAAGGAATTGGGGAAAGAGAAAATTTAATCCCCAGTGGGTTAGGAATAGATGTTCTCAAAAAGGTAAGCAAGTCTGTGAAATGAACCT
The DNA here is from genome assembly GCA_024605025.1 of Megaceryle maxima. Lineage (NCBI taxonomy): Eukaryota > Metazoa > Chordata > Aves > Coraciiformes > Cerylidae > Megaceryle > Megaceryle maxima. The sequence continues at coordinate 23,154 of JANHGN010019168.1, read as the reverse complement.
GTTTGGGGTTTCCCAAGGAAACTGGTATCAGAACAGGTTTTTACCAGAGCAAGTATTACAGAAATTATTATTTGACTAGTACTAAAACTGTCACACGGAAAGAAGTCAAAATACTTACTTTTGATGTACATGAATTGCATATCTCACAGTGCTGGTTACCAGAACTAACATACCGCTGACATATGGCACAAAACCTGGAAAAAAAATATTACAAATGTAGTGGTCCACGATTTGCTCATAAAGCAATGCAAATTAATTTTATACAAGTTCAACAATAAGGATTGCAAAATCCCTTTGCTAAGTTAAAGATGCGACCACCTAGGCCCAAAGCTTCATTATCACTTAGATACAGAACACCAAATCATAAAATTCAGTTGCTTGAATTCAAATTAGCAACACTATCAGCAGGAAATCAAACCAAATCCATTCTTTTGTCCTTGATGCTTCTCCTAGTGTTCATTTCATTAACTACTGTCTCAAACAAGCTGATTACCAGGCATAGCTGTAAATCTCTGTTATAGGTGTACACAACTACACATTTCCTATAGACAAGCTGAGCAATCTCCTCATTCCATACTGGAAAATGTAAACTTTTTAGCTGCCCAGCAATCCTACACACTGTTTACAGACTATGTGACCTTAAACAAGACAAGACATGTACTCTTGAGCCTGGCATCCAAAAGTCGGCCATGACAATACTGAACAGTACCATCTCAAAGTCCTTAAGAGACTTTATGTCCTAATTAAGAAAAAAAACATTCTCCCAGTCACTTGAGAGTTAAAACATCTTACCTATAACCCTCTTCTACAGGAAGTACAATCATACTTGGAGGGAGGTTCGTGAAGATACGGACAGGGGACTGTCTACGACCTGTCTTGCCATGTTTATAAAGTGCATGATTATCGTAATCTACCTAGAAAAATAAACCCATAGAAAAGGAGTCTTAAAGTGAATGCTAATCACGGGCAGAACTACTTATGTATTTATTATCTTCACGTGTGCCTTATGGAATTTTCATTTGTCTATAGAAGACTCTCACCCCAAACTAGATTGCAAATTCTACAGCAAGTATTTTGTCTCACTTATTTTTAAATCTCTGAAACCATACTATCAGGCTGGACTCAAGCAACTAAGTTCCCAATACCCCAGTAAGCCTATTTTACTCATCCCTGTCTGCAATTTTGCATGGGATAACTAAGAGAACACTGCAGTTGCTTGACGAAACAGCGACCAATTAAAAAACCCCAAAGCCTGGAACTATACCCTTTGCTCTGTTTGGCCATACAAGAGTTGACGTGCATCTGAATCTATCTTAGAATAATTACAAAGCTGCAAATCCAATCAGCATTGCTTTTTTCCAGCACCGTCTTCAGAGACTTGGCACAAAAGTTCTCATCTCTGAACACCAGCAGGACTGCAGAGTCTAGCCTGGCACGAGTTTCCAATTTTCTTCCACAAATTACACTTTACAAGATTACCACTCTGACACCTTTTCCCACAGCATTCTCCTGGAGAAACTGGCTGTTCATGGCTTGGTTTGGCAGATGCTTCACTGGATGACCAGGCCCAAAGAGAGGTGGTGAATGGTGTTAAATCCAGTTGGTGCCTGCTCACAAGTGGTGTTCCCCAGGCTGTGTTGGGTCCTGTTCTGTTCAATATCTTTATCAGTGATCTGGACGAGGGGATTGGGGCAACCTCAGCAAGTCTGAAGATGGCACCAAGTTGGGTGGGTGTCTTGATCAGCTTGAGAGTAGGGAGGCTCTACAGAGAGATCTGGACATGCTGGATTGATGGGCCAAGGCCATTGGGAAGAGGTTCAGCAAGGCCCAGTGCTGGGCCCTGCATTTGGGTCACAACAACCCCAGACAGCACTACAGAAGAAGGGCTGGAAAACTGCCCAGTGGAAAAGGACCTGGGGGTGTTGGTCTATAGCCAGCTGAGTATGAGCCAGCAGTCTGCCCAAGTAGCCATGCAGGCCAACAGCATCCTGGCTTGGATCAGAAATAGTGTGGCCAGCAGGAGTAGGGAAGTGACTGTCCCCCTGTACTCAACACTGGTGAGGCTGACTTCAAATAAACCTTAAACAGATTACAGAATGAACACAGTATTGGACAAGATTATACCAAATTATTGCCTTATCACTGACAACTTCATTTATTATATAATTGCAAAAATTTCTGTTGTTACAATTCTATTCTGGTCCCAGTGGTTTTAGAGATGAAAGACAAAATTTTTTAAAATATATTTTTTTAACCAGGGCTGGGCATTGCTGGACGATATTTCAACATCTAGGAAAAATGAAACATTCTTCAAGTTACCTCTCCCCTCTGCAATATGCATCTGTTGAAATCAGTGCTAATTTTGTCACACTGAAAACCTGGCACACGAAAGGAGTTAATGGACAGATGAACTAAAAATACATAATAAACTGTAAGAGTGTAACAAAGTTATCAAAGATATGACTAATATACAGAATCTGGGCTTCTCATGATGAGCACCGCAGGGTTTGCGGTGCCTCCAATATAGTCAAAATTAAAGTCCAAGACAGCAGCCCATCTACAAACAAAGGTCACCACGATATCTGCTTTTATTCGTGTTCCCGTTCACAATGCACATGACTGAAATTTAGCAGATTCACTGGGTTCAGTCATACCTGGTAATCCATCATACTGAAGCTTGGGAAAAATTCAAGAATACGAGACTCAAAGAAGTATGGAAATATCCAGAACATAGGCATCTCTTGGCTGTTATTACCTAGTAATGAAAAGACTTAAGATGTCCATTAAAGAAAAACAAGGTACATGAAGCATGAAAAATTTACAGTAGACATTCTGAATACATAAACATGCATATGTATGTCACACTGGGCATAAGTGGTTCCTTTGGGTGACAAAGTTTTGTCATATTTTACACACAAGGAGCTGTAAGGTCCACATAACTAACAGCTCTTGTCACCTGCTGAGGTTGGTAAGAAATGCTACTGGTTTGATACCTTATTCTTCTCTATCTTTTAAGTCCATTTGAAATGCAAAGTAGATTTGTAAAAAAATTATAAGAGTTTCTAAGGGAGACAGAGAATAGAATATTATTAAACAAAGTGTTAAGAGAGCATATCAGATATATGTTAGTTCATCTTTAGAAGTTATGAGTGTGTTCACATTCACCTGAGTAGCAAGAATCACCAACTTTTGAATGGGCACTTTTTCTTACAGCGATGTTACAGCTCAACCCAACCCCTGTCTGGTTGTAACACACACCTTCTTCTTCCGTCTCCTTCCACATTGCCATCAGTTTTTTAAAACTGGAAGCCAGTGCTCCCACTAAACCTCCAAATGGGGGATCAGTTACCATGATGACTCTTTCACCATTGCCTTGATGCAAAAATTTCCTACAAGTTTCATGTGCAGCCTGTAAAAAACAGAGGTTGATTTCCAGAAATATAGATCCAAGGACTGTAAAAACATTCTCTTTGCCAATAAAATTATTATTTTAGAAATTTCAACTTCGAAGATGGGGAAGTTATTTCCTCTTGACAAGGTGCATTTCCTCTTATGTTTAAAAACAAAACAAAAAACCCAACAACTAGATTTGAAGCACTAAACAAATGCCCTGTTCAGTTATATACAATGCATCAAGGGCAGATGCAATTCCAGCTTGCTAAGATGGCCTTCTTCCTAAGGGTACTACATTTAACTTGGAAAAAAGACATTACTCATGACAAGAAATCAAAGGCTCAGGACACATCTTATTCATGCCCTTTAACTTTAGTTTTATTCTGTAAAGCGTTATCAAACTAACGGGAAAAAAATTCAGTCCACTGAAGCCCAATTCAATCCATACTGGTTATAAAAATACATAGTGTACAAATTATAGCAATCCAACCTGGACACTATTATTAAAGGAAATGTAAGAAGCTATGTATTCAATGCCATTTTGCAGTGTTCTCTCATCTATTACTTAAATTCTATTGCATTCCCAAACCCTATTTTTAACACTAATATGCACTCAAAAGTCCAGCAATTCAGTCCATGAATGAACTGCAATACAGTGTCATTACAGGTATCATCTTTTCACACCTTGAAAAGAACTCTACAGTGCTTAAAATGCAGGTGAACAAAGTCTTCTATTTTAATTGAAAAATAAAAAACACAGTAATAGATTAGAAAAATTAAAAATCAAAATCTCATTTTATTCTAGACAGTCCTTTTAAAATTTTCAAGATCCCATTCAAGCTTAGCCTTTAAATGGAAAAAAAAAATCTGAAAATTGTCTACACAGTGTGAAAGGTCTTGCAATAAACATGTTTGTACAAATCAGTGGTGGATTACTAATAATGGCAGAGGAAGAATAAAGAGTGGGTAAACTATTGGGATAAACATTTGGAATTAAAGTTTGGAATTGAATTACACTGTGTTCTCTGTACAAAGGTACAATGAATGTCCTACTGCAGCTGCAGGTTTCCCACTGAACCCAAAATTAAGCACTTAATAGGACATTTTAAAAGAAACAATAATTTCAGCATTTTCTTTAACCATTACACTAATTCAATTTCATTTTATGACAAGGTTAACCTTTTCACCTTGCTTGCTTGGAATAAAGCAGAAAATGCCCCTCTCCCTTCCTGCCTTAAGTACCAATGAACAAGTGCTATGGCATCCATTGGGCTTGTAAAGGCTGGAAATAACTAATTCTGTTGCATAAGGCAACAACTCACACCAAACTGTCATTTTCATAGAAGGAGCAGTTAAGTGTGTAGAGTAACACTAGTTAGTACAAATTTAATAGGCAACTTAATCTTTGAATCAAATGGGAGATAATTACTGAGGAGGCACTGTTATTCTTTGATTTCCAGTACTGTTGACTTCTACCTCATGATAGTTGCTTTCTAGTAGACTAGACATGACTTTCTTACAAAATTCTGCATCAACAACATGTACTTCTTCACAGAGCACTCAAGAAAAACTTGGCCTTACCTCTCCACCAAAAAAATAGTGATTAAACATGTTGTAGTGGCAGAATTCATCCTCTGTGTAAAACTGTGAATACCTGCAAAATAAGTTTTAATAGTAGTAGAGAAGTATAAACAACTTCTTGCCTGCCCTAAAGGGCATTTACAGTGAAAACAAGGCCTTAAGAAAAACAACATCTTTGGGTTCTGATTACTGACAACATATACTGATACTGGGAATTATGAAGTATAATTGTTTTTCTGATAAACTGGATGTCACTTGTGTATGTGGGCAGGGACAGGAAAGGGAAAACCACCACCGATTTATCTTTTAAAGTAGTAAGAACACAAATCTGTGCATCCTCCTCATACAGATAAATATTTGTGAAAGCCTACCTGAAATCAATATCTAGCAGAAGGCTTCTAACCATGAAATCATCTTCTTGTGATGCTTTTGACTGGATCATTTCATGAAGCCTGAAGTATAATTGGAGTAAAAATTTTAACACGTAATCTTTGGCTTCAGAAATTATCTTGCAAGACAAGAATGCCTGGTACTTTACTAAACCTAGAACCAAACAGACAGAGAAAATGGAGTAATCTGAATTTGAATGACTCCATTTGGCTAATATTCCAACTGAGAAAAATATTTTATTTTTAAAAGATGAAAAGTCAGTGGAGCCTACTGAATCACCATGAATAAAAGCAAATCCTAAACATAACAAAGAAACTCATTGTCACTTCTGCAGGAAACAAAGCAGAATATTTTAAGTGTGTATGTGTGTTATCTGCAGTGAAGCTACAGTCTTCTCCATCTTAGGAGCTCAAAGCAAGACTCCACTAGATGTCTGGATAATCCTAGCCAATTACAGCATAGTGAACTTTCTGTTATGGGAGAATCCTTGATTATTTAAATATTAGTAAACTGCACAGTTTTGAGACAGAAATATCTTGAAGTGTAACAATTCTCACTGACATACCTGGGTGTTCCAACAGAGAGCACTCTTCTGAATCCTAAATCAATAATAAGATCCAACAGGAACTGGCAGCTTCTGTCTGCAAATAAATACTGTGCATTTGTTTTTTTATTCTCCAGTGGATACAGAAGTTGACTGGGAGTTTTTAACTGGGCAGTAGAGACATCACACAGGAAGTGGTGATCCAAGTGGTTTTCCCATTCGGCTGGCAATAGCAATTGTTGGCATTCCTGGCAAAACCTCCTCTTTGATAATGGCAACAGAATAAAATCATTGTACCTTGAAATACAAAAGACAATAGGGAAGATGCTTAGAAAAAGCCTCTGTAAAAGATACAAAGGGAATCTATGATGTGGATTTCTTATTTTTTCAGACATATAAACAAGTGATGTAGTTTAAGGTCCTCTTGCAAAACTTCACTATCTACATGTGAATGGAGTAATGTTGATGAAAAAAATATTTAAAGGACACTTTGAAAAAGCATATAATATGCTGGCCAAATGTATTGAGAGTCTCCATAAAATAACTGGATTACAGAGTGAAGACTCCACATCAACTACCAGCAAGCAGCCCTGTATGTTTATACACAAAATTCAGACATTCTTTGTTATTACTCTATTACTTTTGTTTCTTTTCACAATGTTAAGCCTGTTACTTTTGCATACTAAAGTCAGGAATAATTTTCTGACCTGAAACTGCTACTGACCTGTTGTTAGCACACTATGAGCACTAACATAAGAGGAACTACACATACCAAACGACAACAAAAAAACTAAACCAAACAAAAACCCCACAAACAACAACAACAAAACCCAAAACCAATCAAAAACAACCAACCAAACCACCACACACAACTGCTCCAGGGTTGAAAATACCATGCTCAGATTAGATGTTTCATGCTATTTTCCCATTACAATCAACCAGTTCTTATTTTTCCAAGTCCCTCTGGCATGTTTTCATATTTTAAATATTCCAAAAGACTATCTACATTCAGAGTACCTAAACTTGTATTACTTGATTTTTACTGAAGAAAATGTACAGAACTATACCTTTCCACATTCTGTCTGTGTGTAAAAGAAGGCTGATGATTCTTATTATATTCCTCACGTGCTGCAAGCCTAGTTTCTGACACCTGTAAAATTTATGTGTATAAAAAAAAATTACAAAATGAACAGATATCGCTCCCTATTGTACATTAAATCTCAATATTAAACAAAAAGAGTGCATCAAGCATCTCATGCTTCAGTTACTCTGCAGAGAAAAACTATCCCATTCTTTGGATTGTTGTTTCAGAAGAACAAGCATGACTGCAACACAGAGGCATGCTGCAAAACAACACAAGTCTCTCATTGTGAATTTAAGCTGCGCAAAAAACATAAATAAAAACAGTTCATTCTTCTACTGCATATAATAGGCCAGGAAAAACTGAAAGCATCATTATAATGGTAAGACAGAAAAAGGTATACTTTCCATTAATGCATGCCAGCAGCTGCATTTCCTCTGAAGAACTGTGATCTGATCCTGAGCAACTGATAACAGTAGAAATGTTGCCCAAGTCTTTTGTGTGCTATTATTTTAAAAGCATGACAGCTTTTCTCTGAAAACTTTTACTCTGCTTCCACAAGACACACTTATGGTTTCACGGTTAGAGTTTCAAAACATATGCACAAAACTTATAGAACTGATTTGTTTAAAGGGGAGACTATTAAAGTTCAACAGAACAAGAGACACCCTGATAGAAGCGGCACTCAAATTTCACCAGGAGTACCATTTCAAACTACACAGCTAAGTGATTAACCACCTCATTTTCTCTTTATACAACTTTTCAGTAGTAACCAGCACAGCAATGAACTGCTTCTGAACCCAAATTCCAGCCTGCCAACCTGCTGAGGACAATAACCATAACACAAGATAATAATTTCAGAAACAGAAAAACTAACACAAAATACAGTAAACAAAAACCGTGGCAAGATCTTCGTGAATACATATCAATCACAGTTTTGCTACCCTATAATTATCTGTCCAAACTTCTTTGGAAAAAGAGAAATTGCCACAAATATTCTGAGGCTACTGAGCATCATGCTGATCCCCAGTGCTCATTGTTATGTATATCCCATTGTTTGCCTCTATCCACCAGATTTTCTCTGTCTCAATCATGGAAGACAAGGACACCTTGGGATCAAACTATCCTGTTTTGTTCAACATTGCATAGTATCAGCAAACTTCCTAACTTGAATATACAAGTGTTTTGCAATACAGTGAGAAATGCCCTTTTTGCTCAAAACGTACAGAGCCTTCCTTTAAAGTTATACTTGAAACTTGTCCTCCTGAGAGAAATAAGCACTCTGCTACATATAAACTATTAAAATTTATAGAAGAGCAATTACCAGGGATTTCCAAATCAAAATATATATATTTTTTTTCCACCAAATTTCTGTTACAGAAAAATAAAAATATCCCAAATATTTACCATGGTCATAAGCAGCGCTCTCTTACCTTCTCATCTTGCCACTGGAAAAAGTTACAATCTCTTCTATCCCTACAAGCTGAACAAGCATAAAATCTTCTTCCTTCCTCTTTTCCTTGGCCGGTCTTTACAAAGAGAAGAGCAGGACCTAAAGGACAAGCGTAATTATACAATGACGAATGGGACACCAACAGATCTGTTTTAATGCCTCCACTAAAAGCGTCACGCTTCCAGAATGAAGCGCTAGCCAAGGCTACTGTAAAGCCACAGCCCCTGACAGGGGAGCCACGAAAGCAGCTGGGAACGAGCAACAGGGACGCTCAAGGGAGATGCTGAAACCCCCCACCGGCCAGGAACCGCGGCCCCCTCAGTCAGGCCACAGGGTGCCAAGGGCGGTCCCGCTCCTCCCCTCTGCGAAGGCCCCACCCCCATCCCGCACGAGCGGCCTCCTCGCCCCGCGGCTCACCGTGCGGGCAGCTGGGAGCGCCGGGCGCCAGTCCGAGTAGGGCCAGAGCACCCGCCCCCGAACAGCGCAAGGCCTCCAGGTCACCCGCACCGCTGGCCGCCATGTCACCGCTTCCTTCCCGGCAGCCCTTATCCGCGCTGGGCCCCGCCTCAGCCGGCAGGGCAAGGCAGGAGTGGCGCAGCCTGCGCTGCGGCGCCCCCTTGGGACTCGGCGGCCTTACCGCCCAGGGAGAAAACTTCCACTGGTACCAGATCCAGATTTGGTGCGTTACTGGGGCACTGAGAGGAACAAAGCGAAACCAGCGGCTACTTACCACGGAACAAAAAAAGACAGCTGAGCCTCAGCCGCTGCATTTTAGACAAGGACATTTATTTTCTTCATCAGACATTTCAGGTACATAAACACCATCTTTAATTTTTTAATAAACTGGATAAAAATAATCACAAAGTTTATAAAGGTGGTCATGTCAATCTTATTTTGAACTGCACTGTACAGCAAGTTTTACATTTAAGGCTTAAACGTTTCCGTTAATTATGTGAATTGCTGACATGCTACATAAATATTCACATCCACTCAATTATATAAAATACAAGCATTTCATTATTTTTAAGTTCAATAGTATTGCTCAGAATTACAAAATACAGCAATGTCTGAAATACTGAAAGTTCCATAAAAGCAGCATTTTTTTCCTCCGATTCCAGTCTTTAACTGTCCAGAAAATTATCAAAATAAAAATATTTACTATGTTACATAAGTCACATGACCATCAAGTCTCAAACCATGTAATTTAAACATAAATGCAAATGGCAGCTGACAGAGGAGTGTGACATTGCCAAGGGCACAACAATAAGTCTCTGTGCTCTGTGCATTACAGTCTGGGATTTTTCCAGTCAAAAATATAACAGTGTTTAGATAGAAATTTAGAAGGCAGACTGGCTTGGTGATGAGCACATTAGTGTTTCTGTCGTTAATAATGCAGAACCACTCTGGTGACTACTGATGAACACATTTAGACACATATGGCAACACAAACCTGTAATAACAGGATGCAATTCTTCAGCTGTGATGGATCTATAAAGATACATCACAAATTCCCATACACGTGCTTAAATATACAAGCACCAAAAGCTACAGGTGAAACTTCAACCTCTGAAACGTACACTCAGTTTATTTTGTCACAGTAGGAACTGCATGTACTCATTCTGGTTGAATTTTGCTGTAATCAACTATTTAAGTGTGTTTGGTCCTCACATGCAAAAAACCTACCTGGAGCTGTTTTCCCCCTATCCCTTTGTTTCACTTGTTTATCAAGAACAGACTGGGTTTGTGGGTTGTTTTTTTTTTTTTTTCATTTGAGTTGGTTTGTTTCTTTGTCTTTTATTACCTTTTTTTTTTTAGTGCATGACTTTTCAAGTAACTAGTCTACGAAAAATCTATAAACAGCTTAAAATATCAGGAAGAAATTCCCAGGAAAAGCATTTTCACAATCAAAGTTAACATTCTGCCTTTTTTTTTTTTTAACTATATAAAAAAAAGTGATAGTGTCTTGGTTCTCACACATTAAACAAAAAGAATTCCTTTTGTATTCAAAAGTAGTTTCTCAGCATATGCAAACTGTGTATCTTCCCTTATTCAGAATACATTAATTTAGTCTATAAAAATACAGTATGGACAAGTTCTTCTCATTCCCTGACATAAGCATTTACAATTTTGACACAAAAATCGTAAACCTATTACATTCAAAATACATTTCTTAAGTCTTTAGAATTTAAGTTCTGAGGTGTCAGCAGTCAAAGCTCTTGGTATACAGCAAAAGTAGGTTATTGCAGAGCCTTTCCACAGAAGCAGCTCTCTAAAGAGAAACCTACTCTTCCCACATGTTTGTGTTGCTACCAGGAGGAAAAGAAAGGCTTCCTGCTATGAAAGGTCTGTGTGAACGCATTACTCAGATGAACAATTCGTCCCTGACTTCCAGTGCTACTTCGCTCCACAATCACACGTGGCATCTGAACAAGCTGAATGGGACTTTTTTCATCCTTTAACGCCTGAGTGAGATTCAGTATCTAAAAGAAAAGCAAGTAAGGTAAAAAAATGTGGCTAATAGGCTTATAAATTTAGATGCCACTCAAATCAATTTTGTAGATTACTCTACTGTCAAATAAATTATTTTTAGAAGATACTCTATTGCAAGTAGAAATACATGATTTGGTAACACTATGACAGCCAACTGCTGGCTACCTTTCCATTATTTTCTTATTTCATGTAATCCTCTCCAAATTTTTAGAAAATGCTAGAGGCAAAGATCTAGGAGAATTTTAAATTTAGCACATCTTTTGAGAGTATTGCACTTTTAATGAAAAAACAAAACAAAACAAAAACACAACACACAAACAAACAAAACCTACCTACCTACAAGTAAGCAATCAACATTTATTTAACATAGATCTACCAGAGTTTAGCTACAAATTCTTTTCATATCAGAAGATACAAAGCTATATGAGCCCAATCAATCTCAGTGCTGAGATCTAAATTCAGTCTTATCTTCCTTCCACAATTCCAGTGCTCATGAACTGCCCTGATAATTTTCTCCCCATTCAATGTTATCCTGCTGAAAACCAAGGCAAGTATTCAATGTAGTTCTGGTGGCGTTATCCTTAATATCAAGTCTTTTGTCCCCCCTGCACAAGACCCCTTTCTTCCTTGTGTGACTTACTGATCCCCAGCTCATTCTGCACACTCGTGGCTGAAGAACCCTGACAGATAAAGTATTTTGCATGGTTTACCATGATCTGGCTCTTCCAGCAATTCCACTTGACATTTACATTTTCTAAGATTTAAGGCAATCATTCATAGATGTGTGTGATCTTGTTGTTTCATCTATATTCTCAAGAGAACTGTTTATCTTAGGATTGAAGGATTGAAACTATCCCCCCCCCCCCCTTTTTTTTTCCTGCCTCACAAAAATATGCTCCTGACTACTTTTGGTACCTTAGATCTAAAGATTTCACCCCTTACGTGAAAGATCTATTTCTCTTAAGCCTCAAATATATCAGCTAGATTCTTAATTTTCTAATCATTAAAAGTTTGGGGGTTTTAAGATGTAAATACAGATGTTTCGGCTATTCTGCAAATTCATATTAACTGAATGAATCCATTATTATGTGATCTAGATAGCTAACTCTTCTATAATACACTTGTAACATACTTTGTTTTTACAAAAAAAAAGCAAGTCTAAAAATCAGTGCTAAAATGCATCATGTGCTGATATATTTCCAATGACATCCAAGAATAACTCATTATCTGCCTGTCTTCCCTAAATCTATGCCTGAAAACCTGGTATCGCCTAGAGTGAAACACATTCCTCTATAGCTAGAGAAAGATATAAAACCCAAAACCAAACAAAATCTCTGCTGAAGTCCACTTCAGGAAGAGTGTAAAGAAAGGGTCCAGATGTAGCCTTTATAGTGGGAAATTACTTTATAATTGTGAGAGATCTAGATAAGATTGTCTAAAGATCATGTTTTTTCCTTAAGCTTTTTGTTAAATAACAGATTCCCTGTAATCGTTTGTCTCACCACAGAAAAGCTACTTAACACAGATTAAGATGGATGAATACTTCAGAAGAGACCTGCCAGTGACTGCACAAACTTCTCAGAAAAGGTATTTCAGAAATAATTCCTACAATTCAATTTAATAAGTAAGGTAGTCACCACATATAACTACTGTTAACTGGGATTAAGTTTGACTAAGCGGAGCTGCAGTCTTGTGTAAGGTACTTCTTGGTACAGGAAACTACAGGAATTGTGAATGTCTGGCTTTAAACTATTGGTGTTAGAAGTCAGTTTCAATAAATTCAGGACAAATGAAACTCTTCATTTATCTAGTTCAATTCCCTTACATTTTCACAAATCACTGTTTTATACCTGCAATGAACTAAGTAATTTGTTCTTAGCTAAAGCTTGTTTTCCAGCGTATCACACCAGTGTTAAATTTTAAAATATCAGGAAGATGGATAAACCCCTGTTTCTTCTTTCAGTGTTAAAAAAAATCCAACATTTAAATATCATTAAATTTCTCATCTGAAAATGCATGGATTGGTTCCAAGTATGGTTCTGACATTTGCTAGGATGAAATTTTATTATCTAATATTGCTTTCTTGTGATACGAATTTCAATAATAAAATTAACCCTCTAAAATAAAGTCACATTTATTTTAATAACATGATATTACCCACCAAGTTTTCCATCCCTGTTTGACTCTTCTCCACTGTTTCTTTTCTAAAAATACCTTCTAAGCATATCTAAGTGTTAAGCCCTCCCCATCCCCCCCAAACCAATAATCCCCAATTACAATATTTAAGAAAATAATCTTCTTACAAATAAAAATTAAATATATATATAAAATCAGTATACACTTTCTGCTGTCTCATCTATATGCAAATAAGAACCAACTCTAGAAAGAAACTGTCTTCTCAGATGGGAATACCTTCAATTGTCTTTGGAGTCAGTTTTTGTAGCTCTAAAAATAACAAAACACACACAGAAAAACAAAAAACCCAACCCCCACACACAGACAAACAAACAAAAAACAACCCCCACACACAGACAAACAAAAAAAAAACAACCCCCACACACAGACAAACAAAAAAAACAACCCCCACACACAGACAAACAAAAAAAACAACCCCCACACACAGACAAACCAGAGGAGAAGACAAATCAAATACATAAAAATGTGAAAAAGCAGTCTTACCTGCCCTCTCATAACAGACATTTGGTTTTCAAATGTAGCCTTGTCAAATCCTTTATCAGTCTTTAATACAGAAAACCCAAAAGTTATTATAGGAAATGACATTCATTCATAAATATATATTTAGCAGGCAAATTAATCAAGCTCATAACACAGATAGTAATATTTACTAACATTGTAATAATTATGGGAAGCTTCAAATAGTGATAGTATGACCCACAAAAAGGTCTATTTATTGAAGGAAGTTTACAGACGCAAAAGTAGGGATATTCCACATCATGGCATTGGTAGGTAGGGTTAATACCATCACATAATGTTACACTGCTCAGACTCTCGCCTTTACTCCAGCAAAAGAACAGTTCCTCCTCCAGAGTTATCAGAGACTTCTGCTTCCACTGAGTTTAACAGACAATCCAGACTCTGCTTCAATATGAGTCAAAGATCATAGAATGGTCTGGGCCGGAAGGGACCTCTAAAGGTCATCCAGTCCAACCCCGAGCAGTGACACTGTCAACTAGATCAGGTTACTCAGAGCCTCACTGAGCCTCACAAGATGCAGATACTGCAAAAGTTTCAGGATCTAGTTTTGACATTACATTTTCATTAAGAGTTTAAAATTTCCATTTCTTTCCATCCTGATCATTTTGACAATTTCACCTGAACAAGTGACACAATTTTAATGTAATGTTTCAGAGAAGGACCTGTCTTTACATGTCAATATTGCAGCACATTTTCGGGATCTTTAAAATAAGTTTGACTTAGTTCAAACACATCCAAACTTTCAGCATCAAGGTCACACGCTATAGGTATGCAAAATTAAGTATATGAAAGGTGTGCAGGTACTTTAAGTTACATTGAATACATTATTTCCTTAGGCTGCTAGCATTTATCTTAAGCATATACACATCACATAGGTACGCTAAATGGAGCTTTTACACAGATTTGTGCTATAAATGACAATTAGCTTTAACTGATTATGTGACATTTGATATATAGAAGGTAATTATGTTTTCAGAGGAGCTGATTACTATCAATTAGCCACATTAACGGCAGTTTCATCTTAATTATACAAGCCCTTTCTAGCAAGCCAATGTTAAAGCTAAAATAGCACAGTATTATGACATACAGAGGTTGAATTCGTAAAAAGAAAACACAATACCTGTAGTGGGACAGTTACATATCTATTTCAGTAATGTTCAACTCAAAGAAACACTTGATTCACCTTAAAGAGTTCATAAAGATCTTCACAAAGATCCTGTACAAAGTTCATATCAGAAATGCGAGGAAGAACCAGGTCTCTGGTCTCCTGAGAAAAAGGAACTTTTGCTTGAGAAAGCCAGGCCCAGTGAAAGGGATCTAATGCAGAAAAAGAGTACAATTAATGACTAACAACAGGCAAAAATGAAAATCTCAAGTGCTTACCACTGATACACTGGTCTGCAACCTACTGAAGTTCTCAGTAACAAAATTTTCACAACATTGTTACCCCATATTCCTCTTTTGGCTACAGTTACAATAGCAGCTTTATAACTACTTAGCCATTTTTTCCAAACAGTGAAAATATATTTTAAGTAATACCTAGTTGAAGCAATAAGTAATACTTGTTATGCTGAAGTAAAAGCTGGAATAACAAACAATTACTGTCATGTCTCTAGAACAGCTGAAGAAGTGACTGTAGCCAAGAGATACATAGGACAGTAACTAGAGTATCAAGATACACAGAGACTATACAGAGCTCTGGGTGGGACAATTAACTATTCTTTTGACGACTAAACTCACCCATACTTAATTGCTATAATTACCTGATTGGCTAATAGTCCACAGAAATAATTGTATGCCTAATAATTGGGCACTTCTCTCTAAACTGCAAGTAGCCAGAGATGTTGTCAGAAGCAATCTAGCTTTAACTGTAGTATTAATTTTCAGTCTGCTCAAAAATACTAACTAAAGATTAACTTCTACAAAATAAGCTACAGCTGAAAACAAGTAAAATTAACATGTACTTTGTCTTACTTGTGCACCTACAACAGTACCCTTTGTTTTGAAATAGAGAATTGGCCATTAGAGAGTACATTATTTAAAAATTCAATATATAACTACAGCAATGATTTATTAGTTTCTTACTATAAAAACCTAAATAAAAAATACTTATTTAGAAATTACTCTCCAAAAGGAAGATGATTGAAGAATGCAATACTCACATGCCCTCCACTCATCAGGATGCTTAAAAGGAAATGCTAAGCCATTGTCAATTGCAGCAATTTTAATAGTAGATTCTTTAGTTATAGTCCATTGGCTATCCTATAGAAGGAACATTTTAAAACAAAGTGATACCTATGTGCTTACAAAAATAGTGAAATATGTTAAAAATACTAAATAATATACTTTTAAACTTCACTGCTTGAAGACAACTTAAAAAAATATAAAGGTGTAGCCAAATAAAATCCAGCATATATAATTTTTGCTTTACCACCAAAGAGGAACCCTTCCCTTAACAAGGTAAGCAGAGCACCTAAATAGCTGAAGAAATGTGCTTGAGCAACAGTTGGCAATTTACCATTATTATAGCCCAAGCTAGTAAAGAAAAAATCCAGAACAACAACAACTTCCAGTGCTGTTTTATCCAGACTCGTCTAATCCAAAGAGCTTTTTCATTCATTTTTTTCTACAATAATTTGCAGTTACATTTCTGGAGACCAAGCATGAGGATAAGCTACACATTCAATCCCTTGCAAGACCAAGTTATAAAGTGAAACAATTTTAAGACTATAAGTTTCAGAGTACAGTTTTCTTACCTTATCTGATGAATCAAGTCCATCATCTTGTTTTTCGTACCTGACTAACCAGTTATCGTTACCTCTGTCTTTAAACAGGAAAATGTACGTGTCACATCATTTAGAAAGAAATAATCAATGATGACTAATAGTGTAAATTGAGAATTTACCAAAAGGAGTCAAGTAAGACTGATCAAGAAATTTTTTCCATCATAATGCATTTTGGCTTTACTGTAGCAAGACAACTGATTTACTAGAGAGATCAATAAATTTAAAGTGTTTTTAGATATGTATTACTGCTTTAGTTTCCCCACCCGGCTGAATATATAGCAAAATATCAAGAAAGATAACTCTCTTCGTCTGCTTTATGCAGAAAGATTGGCTGCAGTGCGTACTTCCGGGGAAAAAACCGTCAGCAGCAGCAATCAAAATTACTTCAATTTTCAGCTTGTTTTAATGCTGATGGGGAAAGGGAGAGGCCCTCCAAAATTATAGATAATGGGATGTCTGACTACATGGAGGAAATCATCTTCAAGGGGAGGGGGGAGCAGGAATTGAAGTCTTTTAGAAGCTGAAAAAGTCTGCACCATTGAGACCAAACTGAGACATTGAAAGCTTTGACAAGGTCTTTCAGATAGAGGATGACTACATGGATTTGTAGGTCTTTGTTATCTTAAGGTGCTCCTTTCAGTTTAGTTAGATTTTCATGTTCTATCATCATTAGATGATTGTAAAATCATCCACATAATGAGGTTTTGTATTTTGAGTCCTTTCCTTACAATTTTAAGAACATCACGGGACCCAGAAATTGCTTGGAAACACTGGGATCTATTTGATAAAGCTGACAGACAATAGCAACAGCTAGAAAGCATAACAGTCTTAACAAAACTTTCTTCTAGTTTGCATCTAAAAAGCCACAGGTTACAGTGACACAAGTTAACTGCATTCCTTTCTAATAAGTGAGTTTCAGAAAAGGAAATGAACAAGAGCTTGTATGCCTGAAGAAGAGTAAAGATACCCACCTCTGACAAATAGCAAAGGAAGTATTTTAAGTACACTACCTTCTTTGGATTCTTGAGGAAAGAAACAAACACCCTCACCTACATAGTCAATAGAAGAATCCCAGCTTTCAAGTGAAAGAAACAAGAATGCAGGAGAAATGAGAGACATACATTACAGTTGTACTTCAGTGCCTAGTCACAATGAATATGAACTATTTTGCACTGATGTAAAACTGTGCTGTTACTGACTCCAGCTTAGCATGAAAGGAATGGTAGTTATGGTTCTTGAAACCCCACCATCTCTTATCCTGTTCAAGGAAAACAACTAATAACCTACCGACAGAATTCAAGTATAATGAAAGTATTTGTTCTTTAATTATTACATTGCTTAAAAATACCAAGTAACAACTAAAAAGGGTTGTTTGGATTTTGTCATATCACAATATTTAATGTTTGAATCCAAAGTAAATTTCCTAAAGGTTAAAATGCAAAATTCTGGATTTCAGTTGAGAGAAAAACATCTGAAATGCATTAAAAGTCTTCAGCAGCAGTCTTTAGCCAGCATTGCTTACCATTTCTGCCTCACAAAAGTAGATAGATACTAAAACACGCTAACGAATACCTGTATTTCTGATGACATAATCCAAGATAACCAATCTTTCAAACTGTGACTGAAATTCTTTCCTTGTGTTCTCAGGTAAAGGATCAGTTTCAAACTTCCTGAGCCAGTAGTCAGCTTCCTTATATCCTTCAACAAACAGCTGGAAGGAGCCAACCTGAAACATTAACATTCCAAATTGCACCTTGGTAGGTCACATAGCTGATTTTGACATTAACAATAAAAACTGATTACATACTTTCAAAGTTCAGAACACACAAAGTATGACAAAACAAAAGGAACAAACAGATTAAGTGGTGTGTCTCTTATTCCTACATTCTAAAAAAGGCAGGCTCAAATCCTGAAAGATTTTAATGGGTTTTGTAGTTTGTTTTGTTTTATGGGGTGTTGGTCAGTTTGGCTTTGTTTCCTAGGTTGGGGCGGGTGGTGGTGGGGGGTGGTGTTCTGTGTGTGTTTATTTATATTGTTGTTGGGTTTTGTTGGGTTTTTTTTGTTTGTTTGTTTTTGGGTTTTTTGTGGTTTTTTTTTTTAAATATTTCTTTAAGCACTCAATGACTTTACCAGGAATAAAATATAGCCAGGCAGCTTAACATAAATGATTGCTCAGTATTACATGCTGATACAAGCTTGCATAACGTATCACATGGATCAAAACTGCTGGGAACTGACAGAAGTGGATTACCCAAGCTGTATATAACCTCTGTTTTAAAAGTTTAGAGCACTGTGATGATATCTGGGGGGATATAATAAGGCTTCTTAGGCAAGTAAGATGTGAGCAGAGTACTGAGCGTAAGAAAAAGGAAGTCAGGATGAACACAGAAACAGTAGGATACTTAAAAGAATAAAACAAACAACAGGGGGCAATGTTTAGGAAAAATGAAAGAACTAGATAAATTGCAGGGAAGAAACAATTAGACAATATAAAAACATGACACCGAAGGGAAACACACTAAACAGTCAAGAAAAAAGGAACAGAGAGAGATGTACAACATTTTAACACATTAGTCCTCCAGCAGAAAGCTTGACTGCAAATTTAAAAAAAAAAAAAAAGGCAAGATTGTTGAAGTAGTTCAAATGAAGGAATGCTGTAAGAGTGGAGAGATTTTGCATAGAAACAGCCATATTATCTCTGAATGACTAAAGTTTGATAAGTTTTCAACAAGAAACAAAGTTTTTCTTCTACTGTTGAAGTCATCTATATATATATTTTTTTTTTTTTTTAATTCAAAGCTTTTAAGAATCAAGAAACACACAAGTTACTTATTTTTTCATCTTACCTTAGGAGGTAGTCCAATTCGATTAAATTTTTTAGCAACTTTTGGCACTTTCTCTAAAGCATATTTTTTTCCTCTTGATTTTGCACGATCTATTGCACTGTAATTAAAGGTTTCACTGACAAGCCAGACGACCTTAAAATATGAAAGTTAAAAACACAGCTCGGAATTCCTTATTGCTTAGATTATACATTTACAGTAAAGTTTATGCTCAGTTGTCAAAAAAAAAGCAAACAGGAAGCATAGTTATCTCCAGCAGAAATTTTATAAGAAAAGGCAAATAATTGCTATTTTATGTATCTCAAGCACAAATGGGAAAAAAAGAAGGGGGGGGAATAAAAATCACAGTTACTATTTTTATAGCAAAGCACTGTGTCATTGGGCTTGCAATAGTTTATAAATGACTCGGGGATAAAGCACGATATACAAGGATGTCTCCACAGCCTGACAAATCTGTCACTATATGTTATTGAATGCAGAACAATTTCTGTATTTTAACTTTTACCTTAGTTTTAGGTACAACTCCTAGCCCCAGCTTGTCATCCACAAGATAGGCACCAGCTTCAGAGAGGTATCCCTGATTTGGAACGAGGCAGCCTCTGCCAAAGCAGCAAGGACAACAAACTTTGTGAAAATATTTGGTCCATTTTGGATTTAGATGTCCATAAGGCTCTTCAGATTTTGGTTTGAACACTCCAATAATTTTCTAGGATAAATATAAAAGTATGAATACTTTTAGTTGCAAAAGATTAAAATTATTTTGAAAATGAGTTACTTGAAAGTATTGGTTAGATACTTTACATTGCATTTTAGACTTGTTCTTTTTAGATGAAAAAATAAATCTAATAAAATAATATTCCAAATGTATCATTAAATGCTTGTCTAGCAGTAATACAAACTCAAAGTAAGCCCTTTATAAGAGAAAACTACAAGTCATCACTTAGTAGTTTTTCAAATTTAAAGAAGATGGAATTTTATAAGTTTTTTTTAAAAAGGAGGGTTTAAAAGTAGTTTTAAACATCATTTCCAGCCCACCAATTAACTCATTGACAAGCTATGTTCTGCACTTAGCCATTCCAAGATCTGGTGTCATTTACCACTGCTGGAGGTTTCTCAACTCAAAGCTGACAATGGTCCACACTATCAGCCACCATTTACATTGGAGACATGTAATAAAGCTTAAAATTACTGAGTACTATGTCAAATTTTGGACACTATGCTTCAGGAAAACTGTTAAAACAGAAAGTTGAAAAAACAATGAGAATAAGCACAAGAAATGTGAATAATGAAAGACTGTATCAACAGGGATTGTTTAGCCTAAGAGAAAATGGGGCACAATGAACTATGTAATAGGTTGCTATAGAGAAAAAAGAAATAACACATTTAGTGTTAATGACCCAAGAAAACAATTGGCTTAAATTCCAGCAGATAAGTTTCAAAGAAAAAAATCCTTCTGAACCTTGAGAGAGGCTCAAGACTGGAAGAGATTGCACCAGGTTGTGGAGTCCCCAAAACAGGATGCCACTAACAACAGGTTAGTTAGACATTCATCAGGAATCACATTAAAGTGATCTGGCTCCACACCACAGGCATTAAGATAGATTATTTCTCAAGGTGCCTCCTACACTTGATTCTATATTTGTTAACCTCAAACCACAAGATTATTACCACACTAAAATATACAACCTTCCACTTGTCTGTAATAAACTTTAGCCTAGTGTGGTGAGTACCATGTAATGACTCTTCCATAGCTCAAGTGAAATGCTGTAGAAATGTTGTATCTTCATTCCCGCTCAAAAGAAAGCTAGCAGATTTTCGTTTCCCAGAAACCTAGTGTTGTATTTAGCATATGCCAAGTCATTAATTATCTGTTTTCTGAATCACAATTTGGATAATGCCTCCCACCAACTGCCCATTTTAAAAAGCTTAGCTCATTCTACTACTTACTTTGACCATACTGTGCGATACTATCAAACCTAGATATGGTTTTCAAGGTTTCACTAAAGTTAGAACCTTGCGAAATTTTGCAGAGCCACTGCTGTTGAGGCCAAGAGTAGAGCCAGAAAGCTCAATATGTAGACAATCTACCGAGGCCAGTCTTAATTTTGCAAGTCAAAATTTATTTCTAGACTGGGCTCCACTGCATTATTAATTAGCCAATAGCTAAACTGCCAAAAAATGTGTTGCAGAACAGCTTGCGACAGACACAATGTCTTTTTACTTTATTGGTTACACAATGAACAACAAACGTAGAAATATTCAACACTTCAGCAATAGTGCTGCTTAAGTACTGAACTGCTTCATGCCAGTATACAACTACACCAAAAATGCAAAAAGTTAGTAATTTTAATTAGGCAATTTTAGCTTTATCTTTCTGATAGAAGCAAATCGGTGAATAAGGTGACCTAATGGAAACAGGCTATTTTACCTTTAGCTTGGTATTAGTGTGGGTAAACACTTCAGAAGCTGACAAGTAAGAAGGTTTAGCATGTCTTTAATAAGCTCTTTCTCAGCATAAGGAAGAGATTACTCAAGAAGAATAGGAGAAAGTCAGTCACAAAACTGGTCTGAAGTAGAATGATGCAATACTCTGTCAAACAGGATGTGAAATTCATTCTACAGATGGGAGTTGCACTACTGACAAATGAAGTTTTATCAGACCTTTAATATGGATAACAAATTTAGATATGCTCTAAATGTAGTGCAAAAAGAATGAAAGCAAATTTGAAAGTCAGCTAGGAACTCAGTCCCATACTAGTAAATACTTTCATATTTTGTAATTAAATTTTTCTGGCCTACATAGAATGATGGGTTTTTTAAGTCTTTATTTCTCCAAAACACTTACATTCAAATCAATGACCTGCAAGTCACTACTAGGAACAAAAACAACACTGCAAAACAGAAGTAAACCCAACAAGCAAATAATCACCGAAACAAGGAAACAAGGAGCTCCATCTAAAATACTGTGGCTACAAAAATGTGTAAGTACTCTCTCTGGCCCAGGGCACAGTGAGTTTTTCAAGCACTTACTAGTCAACAAAAAACTGCAAAATTAGACTGGAGAGGCTTCAGACAGATTTGCATGTATGAAAATCCAGACAAGTATCATTTTTTCCCCCTAGTAATTTATCTACTAACTTTCTAAGAATAAAAGATATCAATTGCATGGAATTAAGAAAAAAAAAATTAAACCCAAACCAACACATTAACCATGTCCTTGTTGACCTAAAACAGAACCACTGAAAAGAGAATGGTTTTGATTTAGCTCAAACCAGGACAATCAGTTTTAAAGCATTTTTAGCATAACACTGTAGAATACTCTTCAGACAGATCATGCACTGGCTTTTTGAAAAAAACTATTGATTTAAGTCAGTATTTATTTACTCAGATTTTTTCTATTGCATATTAAGCAAGATTCAATCCTCATTTAAAATACCTCTTTAGAAATAGTATAAAGCTTGAATATATATCTATAAGCATACAATCTGAAAAGCTATAAAGCACTTGAACTACGCAAGTGACCTGAAGTTTCAAGTCTGCTGAAACTTTGAAGAGGTTTTCATATTAATAGCATTCTGCACAACAGCAAGAATCCCACAAAGCGATTAGAGAAAGATTTCCTTCCCCCCAGTTTCAAAAAGACAGAGCTCCTCCTTCCCAGCCTACTTTAACTCTCTTCCACCAGAATGGAGTCATTACTAACATTAATAATAAGTGTTCCTGGAATACAGGAGCATGAACTGCAATGTGCACTTCTAAGAAGCTTCTGATGGGATAGTTCTGCCACTTTCCAGCTTAGAAATAAAATCATTAATTCATACATTTATTTGAAATGAGTCAAATAACTATTCTTAAAAAAAAAAAAAAAAAAAAATCAC
>JANHGN010019167.1:73631-92032 GCA_024605025.1 Megaceryle maxima | reverse complement strand
TAATGTGAATTTTAAAATCATTTGAATGGGAATGCCTTCACCTCTTATCAATTTCACCAGCCATACATAAACCTCTATGCTAAAACAAATGCTGGTATAACTGGTTTTCATCAGGTCATCAGGATTGGAGACAGACAAATCCCATGCTGTAAGAACTGCCCCTGCCTCAATCAGATTCTGCAGGTGGGCCCAATAGAGTTGCTATTGAAGCCAGCTGAGTCTTATTTGGACTTGAGCTAAGTTGGGCTGATGGGATGTTATAAAGAAGTTCATTGTACAGCAGCAGTGAACTTCACTGTTAAGCTTGTTTTCCTGTTTTCTAGCTGGAAGTTGGAAGGATTTGAAACTCATCCAGGGATTTGAAACTTCAGCAGTTTCTTTTCCTCTGATATACTTCAGCCAGGCAAAGAAAATTTTCAGGCTGTATTATGACCTTAATTCCTCCATATAACCTATTATCTGCTCATTATTGAGCTGTAAGAAACATGCAGTCCTTCAAGGGCTCTTTTTTTTTTCTCCCCAGATCACTTTAAGAATGAATGCTGGCAATATTGAATCAAGGACATTGTCAAATGGAATAATTTCAGGGTAAGCAGAGTTTTCTTTGAATTATGTGTGGCATCGGGGATAGGTGAATGTAATTTTAGAAAAAGGTAAAGCTGGAATTTATTTCTTAAGAGTTGAGCTTAAAGGGGTTTCCTATCAGTCATTAACTCTGTTGTGGTTTTCTTTTTTTTTTTTTTTTTTGGTGTGTTTTTTTGTTTGTTTGTGGTTTTTTGTTTTGTTTTTTTTTTTGTGGGTTTGTTTTGTTTTATCTGTATCTTATAGCAAAATTAGTCATAACAGCATTGTATGTTTTTCTGGATGACGTGTAGCATGATAAATTAGATTACACAAGTTAAGTGGTTATGTATGACCAGCAGCAGTAAAGAAGTGACATAAATAAACCAAAGTTAATTAAAATGTTAGCAAATATAAATAATCCAAGGTTAGTGAACATTGTTTCATTTTAAATTAATAAATATGCAAAGGTAATGTTTATAATTAAAGCTATAATTTATCTTCATGCTCTGCTTGTTTAATAACAGTGGTAACATAATGTTACATGCAGAAATGTAGTAATAGATTTGTTTAGCACTGACATTATAAACAAATGTCTCAGTCTATTTATTCTAAGTTATGATACAGATTCTTTTCACATGCATCTGATGGCCTTTAAACCATTGAAAATGAACTACATTAATGTAATCTAATCTTGATACTGAACATAACATTTCAGTTTGAATTATCCAGAATCCATGATCCATTTTATTACTCACAAAGCATTTGTACATTTATGATAATGGCAAACCTTGCTCTGTTATTTAAATCCTATTTCAGATGGGAATTTTTTTTATTATTATTTTATTTTTTAAAACATTTTCGGTAGTAAAATACAAATAAGGAAAAGTCAATGCTCAGTAAGCCCTTTAACAAAGCAAACAATTCAGCTTTTTATGACATTAGCAAATAATAAAGAAAAGATCTGACATTTACACTTGATGAAATGCTATAAGAGAGATGAAGAAAATGGAATGGAAATCACACATGGTAAAACCTGTCCATGAATTTCAGATGGGTCTTAAAAATAACCACTGCAAAATATTTTGGGAGCTCTCTTATTTTATTGATGTCCATGTTATTTTACTGGAAAAATCTGTCCTGAAAAGTCAGTTCTTCAACTAGAGTATTTGCATGTGTTAGAGTCATTCTGGTAAAATAATAATGAAAGAATTCAGGGGATTTATTCATGTAAGGAAGAAGGCAAGGTAACATGGTATAGAAATATTCAAATAGAGGTTTATAGGAATTAGAATTGATTTGATATAGTTTTCCTGAATACTTCTGGTAAATGTTCTTGGAATTTGCATTTAATCAACTTGATTTTGTATATTTAATCAACTTGATTTTGAATTTGAAGTATCTTGTATTTATAATTGGTCTAGATTTTCATCTCATGTGCCCATGGCTGTATTTTCTGGTGTTAGAGTATCACATGTGATGATAGGAGCAGTTATGCATATTAACTTACTGAAGTGAAATTTATTTAGACTTAATTCACTCCTTTCCATAGATGAGATAATCGTGCATAAAAATAGCACACACAAGACCTAGACCTGACGTGAGCAGCTACTAGCACCTTCCTTTAAATAATAAACTAAATTGATTAAATATCAGATTTATCTGACTAGACTTTGAAAGCACAGTTGAGGCTGGCTTTCCTCATCTACTATGTAAGCATCATGATGACACAGAACTGCAGAATCAGGAATCAAGTTCACACACACAGCAGAGCCCTGCGTATTAAAGGAAGATGACTGCTATAGCCCAATATCACGAATCAGAGCTTATCTGATTGACTCACTGTTCTAAAAGGGGGAAAGAAAAAAAAAACACAATCAAACAAAACAAAACCAATAAAATGTACCCAGTGTCTGAATATGAAAGAAATCTCCGTTCTGGATATAATGGACTTGCTTTGCTTCTGATATGACACAAAAACGAGCTCCACAGTAACTGTGTATGCATAAGACCATTACTAAGAAATTGCCATTGTAAGAAGCATTTTTAGAAATATGTCATTCACTCCTGTGGGAAAGTTTATCTTTTGAAAACTTCACTTTCAATGTTGTACCCAGCAGAACTTAGTCCTTCATAGAAATGATGCATGAATATTTCTTTTCAGTTTGTATCTGCATATTAGCGAGAGATTTCAATAGAGACATAAAAGACTGAAATACAGCTGAGGGGGGGAGGGGGGAAATGGAAGAAAATCTTCATCATGAAGCTAAATTTACTCTAAAAGTGTTTCCTTACAGTAGAAACATAACAAATGAGAAAAAAAAAAATCTAATGAAGCATGGAATGTATAGAATTTCAGAAAATGAGTAAGCAAATAGGTTATAAAAAGGTAAATGTGATGATGTTTTAAAAAATGGCATATGAGAGAGTAATGGAGGCAGAAGTGCCAGAGATTATGTGATTTAAGTTGTGGCTCTCAGTGAGATTTTGGGGTCTTGGATACTGTGTTGCTGTCAGGGTTTTGAGACACATACATAATGTTTGTCCAAGAGGGTTTAACTGATGAGGAGAATTAGGAGGCAGGAGCTACTGGCTTTTAATTTTCAGTTCTGAGACTGGCTCATTCTGTTGTGTTGGACAACTCACAAATGCTCAGCGGTTTTCCTTGTTGTAAGTGTGAAGTTGATAATAAGTGAATTAATTATCTTTTAAGAGATTGTATGGTATTGTTTAACTGATGACCACTAGACATCTTGTCCTGGTTTGAGTTGGAACAATTCTGTTTGGTGATTTTACTTTTCTGTTCAGTCTCTTCTAACTGCAGTTTCTGAAGTTAATGGTGTATTTTCAGTGTCTGCTTCTACAAGTGGTAATGCTTGATGTTTAGAATTATTGCCAAGGATTGGTGTGTGCAGAAAAGCTCTATCTTATACTTGCTCCTATGCAGACCAAGGTCACTGCTAAATCTTATGTATCAAAGAATACCAGTTTGGAAGGGACCTCAAGGATCATCTAGTCCAAACTTATGTGCCATGTTGGGGGGGGTGCAGAAGGTAAAAAGCCACACCTCTGGGGAGGATAAGACAGGACAGGTGACCCTAAACTGACCAACGAGGTATTCCATCCTGTATAAATCATAGTTGGTATAAAGCTGAGTGATCACGAGGGTCAAGTCTCTTCTTCAGTGGTTGGCATCTAAGGAGGATTTGGCTTTTGATACTGATCTCTGTGTTCCTGAATCTAGTTCCAGAGCCCAGAACCACGTTCCTGTCTGCCACTAAGTCCAGGCTGGGACTTCCCTGGTGACTGCTCTTCAGCATCAGTGGTGATGATGACATAACTGACATCAGGTGGGTTGGGTTCAATACTGATTTTGTATCTATCTGTATATAGTCCATTTTATTATTGTTATTTTTATTAAAGCTGTTTTAGTTTTCCTTTCTAATCTGTAATTTTCTCTCCTTTATACCCTTTCCCTTTGGGAAGGGAAAGGGATTAATAGTGCGCATCTGTCGTTTGTGTAGTGATTGGCCCACCTCTAAGCCTCAGTACACCTTTAAAATAAGGCATACATTTTCTGTAACTTTTAATTGTTATTATTGTGATGGAGTAAGAGAATATTTAGACTACTATTTTTCTGATCTTTCATTATGAGAAGCGGGAGTACTTCTGAAAAACCTTAATTACTGTATTTAAGGACAAAAAAAAGAGGAGAACATTTTTACAAGTTAAACAGCAGGATTCAGCTGTATCATTCTCTTAAAATGATCTTTTATAATAGGAGACAAAACAAGAAAGGTACCCCCAGAAGTGATGCCATACTATTTTCATGTTGATTGCAGTAAGTGCTGGGAGTAGAGTGCATTCTGTGTAAAATCAATGTCTGTGAGGAAAAAAAAAAAAAAAAAAGGCAGCACAAAGACTTCAGGATTTATCCTTTAAGTGCCTCTCTGGGAACAAAGCCATGCCCAGCAAGGGCAGAAGCAGAGGCCAGGAGGAAGGAGGTGGACAATAGAAAGGCTATCATAGAGTGAAAGGGGTAACACAACAGGAAGAGCATCAGGAGGGAACATCTTCATTAATTTTATCATGTATTTACTTTCCTAAATCTTCTTGTGTGTTCACTCAACCTTGATCCCATTCTGCGATATCCTTGAAGATTGAGAGTAAACATCTCCCTTCTGGATAGCAAAAAAGAGATAAGCTTGACATATAAAAGAAGAAGAAGAAGAAGAAAAAAAACCCCAAACAAACAAAAAAACCCACCCACAAAAAAAAAACCAAAACAAAACCAAAAAAACATACACCAAAAAAAAAAAAAAAAAACAAACCAAACAAAAAAACCCAACCCCCCAAAAACCAAAACCCAAACAAAATCACAAGAAAACCCAACCAAACACCCCCACCCCAAAAATAACCCTACAAAACAAACAAAAACAAACAAAAAAAAACCCCAACCAAACAAAAAAAAATAAAGGGAAGAAAGGAAAGTTTGGTAGCAAGCTATCATCACTGGTACTGTCCGGTAGCACCTGAATACAATATAACCAAATTACTCCAATTCTCTTCCACTAGAGGAATCTTTTTCCCTTTCTTCAGAAAAACCTTTCTTCAGAATAATTATTAAGGCAGGCCTAGGGAACTGTGTTCATTTCAGAGCTTTCATTTTTAGAAAGACTGTTTAATATTTATATAAAGCTCATGTTAAGTTTATGCACCTGTCAAAATACTAAATTATATGATAGTGATTGCAAAATGAGCTATTTATCAGACAGATGTCTCTACCAAACCTGGAGTACATGGATACGGAGAGGCCGATCCCTCCTGCTACAGGGTAAGGGTGTTTTGTATGTGACAACTTGCTGGGCAGGGAATGCATTTAACCCTCATGGCTCTGAAAGCTGCGTAGGGTGCACGAGCTCTGCTGAAGGATGCCCTCTCCACCACAGGAGATATAACACCAATAACTTTTTTTCTGAATGAAGTCTTGTGAAGCACAAGTAACTCCTCTGATGTATAGCTTACCTTCAGCTTTCCTACGATGGTCTACAAAAGTTGCTTTGTTTTGATGTCAGGTGGCTTCTTTCTCCAGCTGCAGCCTTAGAAGTGAAAAAAATTATTTGAGGATACATTTTAAGTGGAAGACAGATGTTCTTACAAAATAACTCTATAGTCAACAGCATTGTAGAATAGTGCTTAGAGGTGTTGAAGTCTGACCTTGGCCAGCTGTAAATTGTAACTGAAATATGCTGTTTGTTCCTGCCGGGAATAGGTCAGGATGGCAGAACTTGAGTGAAAGGTCGTAGCAGGAGAGGGTGGAAAGGTGACAAGTTGAGAAACACAGGGCATTACTAATATCACAACAGGTTTAAGCACTTTGCTATAACTTTCTGCAGATGTTTCTGAATTTATGCCTTGCATTTGCTGGGATTTTGCAGGGGAGCCATTTGCCTTGGAGCCACTTAGGCTGCCTGTGTCCCTGTGCTGTGCCACTAAGAGATGTGTAATGCCATGTCTTATTTTTGTCTTTAATGTACTGTTTCTGTGCATTACAAACCTGGATATATATTAAAAAGCAAATGTGCTGGTCCTCTATCTTAGATGCTTGGGTCTGGCATCTAGGAAATGTAGAGCCTTCCCTCCAAGAAAGGCTTCCTTTACAGTATCTCAAAGAAAAATTCAATGTCTCTATGTCCAAACTAATCCTGTACTGCTATTTTTTTTTTTTTTTTTTTTTTTTTTTTAAAGTAAAGTATTTATTCATGAAGAATAAGCTGCATGGGCTTCAATCTGCTTTGGAAAGAAATTCTTTGTAAATACAGCTAAAACTCACTAATCCCTGTTATAATAAACTCCACTGATCTGAACAGGTGTATATCACAGTTGCTGCTTTTCAGCAGCACTGCGCTTCCTGCATGATCCATGGAGCAAAATTTCTCATACTGGGAGAAAAGCAAGAAAAGGGAGAATGTAAAATAGCTGAACTCCTCCCTCAAATGCAAATCTATACCAGTTTACTGCTAAGCTCCCTTGAATGACTATGTACTCAGAAACCAAGAAGGAAACCAGCAGCTGCTATCTGGCTGGCAAATCAACACCCATGTTATCCAAAAAAAGCATGGAAAAATGTAGTAAATGTATGTTTAGAAGCATGCAGCTTTTTTTAACAAGTCCTCATTGAAAGACATTAGGGAGTTCTGCACAAATTACTGAAATATATTAACATAATAGAAAAAAAATACTGCATATCATTTGTCTGTACTGCATATGTCTACTTACTCCACTTAATGCATATATTAAATACACTGGGGAGAGAAATAGTTTTTTACTGTTTGTTTTGATTCTGTGTAATGGATTATGAATTACCATGCTGCTGATATACCTATACAAAAATACAATGCAGTAGATGTCTAATTATGACCTGAAATGAAAATGAATTATACCTTCTCTTGATACTTCTTATGATTTGCTGCATTATAAATAACAGTGATTTATTATTGTTTCACCTACTGCTCTGCTAGTGATGGATCATAATAGTAGATCATCATAATTTTGAAATCAGAACAGAGCTGCTTTTTCTTCCATATAATTCAATTTTAACTTCACTACTGAGGTTGTTGAGTATCACAATCCATCTACTTTGTTATATTTTATTAGAAAGACGATATGTTAATATATTTGGTAGCTGTTCATTACTAATATGTGTTTATTAAATTCCTCTATTAAACTGTCCAGCATACCTTTTGATAGTCACATTATACTTTCAACATGACCCACATGGCAACTACCAAGGAAAACAGATGATCAAGAACCAGTATTGAAAAGGAAGACTTCCTCTTCTGAGTGTGTTATATATTTAAAGCAGAATTACTGTACCATTATTTTAAATTTTCAGATCAATATGGGCTTAGTGCCACTGTATTGTGGTTCAGTAAGTTCCTTCTTTCATGCACTTTCCCTCTCCTCTGTGTGTTTTCATATGTTCACCTCTGCAGTGGGAAGTCTCTCATGAACCACAAGCATCCCTGACGTAAATCCAGTTTGCAGTAGGTACATGA
This sequence comes from Megaceryle maxima, assembly GCA_024605025.1. Lineage (NCBI taxonomy): Eukaryota > Metazoa > Chordata > Aves > Coraciiformes > Cerylidae > Megaceryle > Megaceryle maxima. The sequence goes on along the minus strand of JANHGN010019167.1, from coordinate 84,413 downwards.
AGCCTGAAATAATTTTGACCTGAGTACATTTATGTGCAACAAGTTCACAAGTATTTCCTTTGGAAGACTCCACCTCCTCTCTTGCTGCCATCAGATTCCCCTCACACAGATGCCATCAGGCTCTGCTTTCTTTTTGATGCTTCAGCAGCCTGCTCTCCCCTTTTTGCTAAGGGGCCCAGCATGTCACAGCAGCAGATGCCATGTATCTAATGAGTGGCTGAAGCAAGACTCTCCCTGGCAGCTAATAAAAACTTTATACTTGAAATGGAGTCCTTTCCCCTGGGACAAAACAGCCTTCTCCAGCTTCACTGATGGTAAGAAGAGGAGCTGATGGATCTTTTGGTGGAACATATCAGTCACCACTGGCTGTCACTGTGTTTGCCCTGCACAAACCCCTTATTGCTGGCGGTGATGGACTCTTTCAACAGCGGTCACCCCCTCTATAAATACATGGCTCTGTCTTTTGAAAATCTGTTTCATTTTAATCATCTTATTCATTTAGTCGGTGGCTGTGTCCAAAAACCTCCAGCTGCTTCTGCAGTTTCCTTTGAAGCAGACTATGCCAGAGCAACTCTCTAGAAAATAGCTGGCAGATGAATGTGGACTGGCTGCCAGAGATATGGAGCTGGTCGCTCCGGCTCTATCCAACTCTGCGGAGAGCAAAGGAGCTGCTCTGGACAGCCCTGCAGTGGCTCTGGCTGCTGAAGATGAACTGCAAAAGCATGAAGCAACCTCTGAAAAGCAGGTGTGATGGTGTCTGCAGGACAACAGAGGTGGTGCTTCCTCCTCTTTGCCAAAGTACTAAACCTCAGTTGATGTTAGGGGCTTGGGAAAAAGGAGAGAGATATGTACAGCCCAAAACACACAATGGGAATATCATTGAAAACTGTCCTAGGTAGCTTAATCTTTATTTTTAAAGGCTGTGAATGTTTCATTCAATGTCAGATAAATTATTTCAGTAGTTACTTCTTATCATAGTTTAAAAAAAAAAAAAAAAAAAGTTCAGGACTTCTCTGGCTAAATTAAGATTTTGACAGTTAACTTCTTTCTACATCCTGTGTTTGCCCATGAGCAGACAGGGTGGGTTTCCTTGTTTGCTTGGAATTATTTCTGTGAGCATACTGCAGTCCATAACATGTTTTAAAATTATTTTCTGTCTGGCTAGTTGCATTTTCAAATTGTAGGTGTTTTGCATGAACATACCACCACCTACAAGTTCCCTGTCACTCTCTGCAGAATAGATACTTTTTAAATTTGGGCAAATGAATATTTATGATGCAAGGTGCATTTTCTCTCAATATTCTGCAATATCAGTTAAAAATATTTTTTTATGACCACGTCTAGCATTAGCCTGAAAATGTATGGAAAACAGGGAAACGGAATAATTGTGTGGCTGCATTCACTCAGCCCCTTTTGTAACGGACAGTTTCTAGCATGTAACAGGTCTTGGGAGACTCTCTCTGAAAAAAAGAAAGATGGGGTCAGACCTGCTCCACAGAATCAAGCCGCTGTGGTCCACTGCAAACCCACAGTAAGAAATGACACTAAATTGTGTCTTTTTGAGAACCTGACAAATGAAGGTGAGAATGGAGTGGGACAGGATGTCCTTTCTTCCTTGCAAGGTGACTCCTAATTGCACCTGAATAACATAGGAGGGAAAAAGAAAGTAGCTTGCATTGTGATTGTCCAGTTTATGTGCTCTGTAGAAAATGAGACATCAGTCTCTGGAACTATTTTTGGCATATTCCACAGCTGATAATTTCATTAAATGAGAAATTTATTTTCAATAAATTAAATAAATTGTATTAAATCAACCAGACAATATAATCTCACTTTTTCCTTCCTATTATTATTTTTCCTAGACTACTTACCCTTTGTATGGGAAAGGAAATGCATATGTAGTTGTATATCCAGTTTTTGTTTATTAAAGAACAAATAAATATGAGCATCCATAAACTTTCTTAACAGCCAAGCTTAAATGGACCTCAGAAATCTGGGAAGAAATGAATAAGTATAAAGAAAAGGAAAAAATTAGAAAAACTTAGAAGCGTGATTGAAATATCTATATACAGTTTTAAAGTGCCTGCTTTACAACTGAATAAATAACTCCTTGAGCAATAATTTATTTGCAAGTTGTTAATTAGAAGCACAATTAATTTTTTGTAGATTATAAATAATGGTGTGCAAAATGTCATTCCCGGCAGATCAAATGGAAATAATATAAACATTCTTTAAAAATCCAGAATAGCTTGCAATGAAACTGATTTAAATCAGTTATGAGTCTTTGTGATGTCTTGTACGAACGAAAACTATAAATTTATGTCTGAAGTTAGTAATTTATTGGGAAAATGCAAGGCTTCATTAATCATTCTGCTTTCTCTTATACTTGGCACATATGGAAAGAAAATCTCTATGTTTATCACTGCTTCAAATAAACAGTAGCATAAGTAGATTATTCCCAACAGAAAGATTTTTCCCACACCCTAATCTCAGAGCAATCATTCACTGATCTAAATGAGCAGTTACTTAAACCGCTAAGAAGGGATGCTAATTAGCTCAGGAAAACTAGGCAGAGTATTTAATTTAAAAAAAACCACTCTAACCATTTTTTTTTCCCCTGCTATCTTATTTCTACTGTATTATTTACTTTCAGTTTGCTTGGATGCTGTCTCCATGACAATATCATACTTAGGTGTGTCTTCTCAAGAGGATGAGTTCTTAAAAACTTATCTATTCCAAAGCTTCAGTTTTGTAGCTTCTGCTTAGCTGTGGTTACACCTCTCACTTCCCAGTTACTTTAGGTATATTTTGGGGTAAAATGGGAGTGAATGTGAGCCCACTTTGCTCTCTGCAAACAGGGAGTGTGGATGTGGGTCTACTTGGAATCTAAGCAGTTTAAAGCATGTGGATGTTTTAGTTTTTCCACAGATATGCCTTCAGGGCCAAAGAGCTCTCAACAAGCTATGTGCAAGAGAAAGAAATATCTTGTAGCCTTTGCAAAAGAGAATCTGCAGTATGTGATGCACAAATACGTCAGAGCTCTGCTAGGCACATAGATAATGTTGGGTCTCTGGCTAAAGAATACAAAAGCTGCTATGAAGTCAGATTGTTCAGATTTATTACATCTCCTCTGCTGAGGTCTCTTGGTATCCCGAGCAGGGCATTGCAAGCTTGCCTAGCAAAGATGCTCTGTTTGCTATCAGATCCCAGTCACCTCCTCTGATGACCTGCTCAGCAGCAGGTATATTTAGGTGGCACTCAGGAGATGTAAGGAAGGAGGCGTTTGTCTCCTAGCCATACGAATTGTTATTCCTCTGGTCTGTCTTGTGCACAGATCTGTCCCTGTTCCACACCCCAGCAGCCCTGAGGAAGGAAAGATGGGGATTACAGTCACTACTGGCAGGGGATGGGTGTTTATGTGTTAATCCCTGGTTGAACACATCCGGATGTAAATCAAATAGCTGTACAGGGGCTTCTGCCATTACATTTCTGGCATTCTTAGCCATAAGGGCAGATTTTTGTGCTTGAAGCACCACTCCATCACAACAGCTTTGCAGTGATGCTGCTGCTGCCGAGTCATGCTGGTGTAAAACTGGTGCTGTGTCCTGGAGACGCAGATTGTCTTATTTTTTGTTAAGTGTTGTCTTCATTACTGTGAAGTTCTGATAGTAGATGTCATGTGAAAAGGGACAGCAACTACACAAAATAAGGGTAACACAACATTTTAATATTAGAAATTCAGGTTAATATTATAAATTCAGGTTCCAACTTTTGGTTCCATTTTATTCTGCCCTCTGACTTGCCAATGTTAAGGGATATAAGGAAGGGTCTTATAATGGAAAATATATGGACATTGTCAATAGTCAGCTAATGGCTGCAGGCAAGCTTTCAGATTTTAAATTTATGTATTTATTCCATTAAAAATGAAATGATTCTACAGAGAGGAGAGGCGCTGAGCAACAACAGTACTATTACTGAATGGATGGAACATATTGGATATGGATAAAATTTTTGAACTGTCTTACATGCCATCTTGTGCTTTCATCCCAGCCTCTAATTCCATCAAACAATGCTTTATAGTGCTGACCACATCGAAGATATAGCTTATTTCCTCTTGGTAAATTGTATTCCCTTTACATGCCCTTTTACAAGTACAAGAATCTAAATCTCTCATACGCTGTTCTGCAAAAATTCTTCCACCTCATTTTTTGCTTTAATTCTTCAACTAGAATTTCAATATGTTGTTTAAACGACATTTTCAGGAGGCTTGGCAAAGACAAGGTTCTAACAGATCTAGGTGTTAGAGATTTTACTGATATTTCTAGAAGGCTGCAAAAAACTGTGTGAACAGTAGAAGCACAGCTGAATGTTGTTGAGCCCATGAAAACACATTGAGCATATTCCTGTGTACAGAGATTAAAAATCGAGCACGTGTAAAGTGTTTAGATTGGTCTTTGTTTCGGCTGTGAGCTGTGATTCACCAGTTTGGCATTCTGTTGAGTAGCCAGGCATCATTGTGGACCTTTGATGTATTCTCCATTAAAATGCATGTGCTGTACTTCTGGAGGATTGATGAGAGGTGAAAAAATTGAAGACATAGTAGAAAGAAAACAGAATAAGAAAGAATTCTCATAGGCTACATAGACACAATTCATGTCAACACGTGAATAAATTCTTCATGTTCCTACAGCTACACAAAAAACACCAACATATTTCAGTGCTCTGCTGCATTTTGTCCGTAAAATTGCTAGCATAGAAAATTGTTCTAAACAAGACACATTCTGAAATAATGCTTTTGTATCAAAGCACAGTATTTTGACTTTTGTGATTATGGGTTCTCTTCTTAAGTCTGCCACAGGCTTACTTTAAGATTTTGAAACAATCTTGGAAAAAAATTGCCCCTTATGTATCTTATTCTCTATTGGTAAATTGAGAATAAAAATGAGAGTCTGATTAGGATGTTGTTAATTATAATTTGTGAAATGCTTTGAGGTTCTCCAAGAAAAGCACTAAAAGCATGACAATAAGTCTTATGTAATAAATATTTAACAAATAAATAGCCATGGGGCCTAAATGCACTGACACTAAGGATAAATTGTTTTAGGACAGATACCTTCACCTGTTCAGTATAACTGAAAACCAAACCAAACCAAAAACCTAGGAAAAAAAAGAAAAAAAAAAAAGGCTTGAAGTTGAGAAAGCATGCAAACAATCTGTGGTTTAGCATGAGTAGTATTTTAAATCCTGACCTCCAGTTTAGATGTGCCATTGGATAGATGCATGGGTTTATATAGTAATATGCAGAAATAACTGAGAAAGGGAAGACTCAGAACTATGTGATTGAAAGCATGAAAAGCCCCCAAAGCCTTTCATGTGACCATGTTTGAATAGTGCTTTGGTCTTTTGTTCCTCTTATGATAGATGATGCTTTAGTGTTGCAATGACAGTGAGGCTGCTACTCTAAATGGTGGGTGAAAAAATTTAACGGATTAAATATATGTTCACTTACCCACAAAATCTTTTTATAAAGCTAGTTACCAGAAGTTTTTTCATCTGTTATTGATGATGTATTTACCTGTGTGTGGCTGCTTCCCCTCAAATCACAGTTTATATAAATATAATGAGCTGTACTATATCAAAAAATGTTAAATTTCTTCTTTGAAGAAGAGAATTAAATTTTTAAAATATCTCAAAACAGCACTATGATGAACTTTTGTACTAAAATGCCAGAGAGTGGTTTATCAGAGATATATGTATCATCTCTGATTTTCTTTATCTGAATTATAGTTGGTTTTTACTATTCTGTGCCTGATTCTACAACTTTTATTTTTAGCTGTTCCAGAAGCTTTAGTGAATACAAACTCTTATACAAGTTAAAAATTACAGAATCTGGTCATTTTTTTATTAAATAAGAAGCGGGGGTGGGGCGGGGGGGGTGGTGTCAGGGTCAGGTCAGGGAAAGCCACGTGAAAATTCTGGCCTCTTCTTCTAGCTCATCTTTTCTAGATGAAAAGAAGATGGAAAGAGGTTTGGGGGTTTTTTTTGTTTTGGTTTTTTTGGGGTTTTTTGAGTGTAATCTGAGGGAGTAATTACTGAATGGTAATTGATATGCTGTACTACAGAGCTTCATGGCTTATGCAGTGGCTTAGAGAAGCAGGAGGGTCTCTTTTCTTTACACTATTTGATATAATCATGGGGCTGCCATAGCATCTCATCCTTTTTGCAGGACTCTGTAGATAATCTAGACCAAAACATACATATAAAAATTAGTTAGTTTTGACATGTGTGCTTCACCAGGGTGCTTCTGTAAGACATCTAGTTTCATAATGCAAGCCCTCCCTAACCCAGCCATCAAGTTATCATGTAATTAAAACTTTTCTTCCCTAATTATTAGGTCATTAAGTGTATTTGGCCCCTTGTGAACCTATGAAAATGGCTATGGGAAGCATTGTAGGAGATGACTCTGAGAACCTCGGGACAAGTCCTTTAGAGGTTGCACGGTATGTATCCACTCTGAGGCAAACACTACAGGGCTACATTTGATTAAACAACAGTGGAGAATATTCTGAGAGTATTTCACGGAGGTAACCACTGCCACTGCCTAGATCTTGTAGTAAGACTTCTATCAAGTTGATTTAAATGCAGGTTGTTAACAATTCTATTTTATCTGGGGTTTGCATTGATTTTACAGGCTTTCTGCCACTCCTGTTAGATGCTATTAAGTTCTGTTTTTTTCCAGTCCAGTTTAGAGCTTCTGAAATGCATACTCATAGGATGAAATGAGGGAGGGGGATACTGCTAAGTGCTGTTAGCTGCTGTAGGTGGGTTGTGTGCCCTAATCTTAAAGGACCACAAAATGAAGTCTGTAGCAATGGGAAACTCAGCTGCAGTCTATTCCCTGGTATGTTCCTGTTAGTGGTTGTCACCTTTTGACCATGATGTCTAAAAATTAGAAAGAAATAGAAAAGAAGGGGTTTTAACAGGCTCATATTGCAGAAATACATAACAAGAATGATAAGCTTGTTTGATTTGTACATAATAGGCACCAGGTGCCACACCATATGTGCAAGATATGTTACTTACCATCCTGAGTCTCGGGAAAATTGTTGTGCCTGGACTCTTGTTTTCCTGAATAAGTTTATGCTAAACTTCAGATGGATGACAAAACCTCCAAACTGCTGCCCAGGAGAAGATAATACACATACAGATAATAATACATTCAAAGCAAAATACCTGGTGCTTGTGGAGCTGTTTAAATCTCTGGATGTATATTTTGTTTGGTTTAAAGGCATTACATGAACGATATAATCTACTATATGAATGGCAAATTACATGTACAGAAATATTTGTATTTTATATATTTTAGAACATCTTATTTGGCATCTAAATGCAAAACAACTTCATTTTTACTGAGATGACATGGTCATGAATAGGAGATATTGAGCAGTAGAATAGATAATGACCCATATGTAACAGTTGCCTTTAGATACACGGCTGTGTTTACAGAGATTATGGGAAGGATTCATGTGCTTCAGAGCAATTTACTAAATACAATGTGAGATGAAATTGCTGTTGTTGGAGCACAGGACAGTGTTAGAAATGAGTAGCTTAGGGGTGGAGAAATCCTTATGTATTCACCTGGAAAAAAAAAAAAAAAAAAAAAAAGCATTAGTATATTTAGATGATTGTTCTCTTGAAATAATTTACAAAATTGCAATACCTTTGACAGTGAGTTCCAGTTAATTGCTTTACCATAAGAGAGCACTTGTATTCCCAGGAACAACTCCCTTATGAACCTTCCCTAATGAAGTCTTGCAGATTTCTGTCCAATTTCTTCACATGTGTTCTGTCATTTCAGCAACGTTATTTCCTCTCATCACATCTTCTCCATGTCAGTACCCCAGAGTCTTTGCCATGTTCTAGCCCTGTCTTCTACTGAAGTTGTTGAATTTAGTATTTCATAATCCTTCCCCAATAGCTTCGAAGTACTTGCACAGTTAAGGGGACAAAAGACCACACATACCACTGCTAGTCCAGGGGTAAGCATGTCCTCAGCATGAGCAGCCAGTAGTAATGTCGTGAGAATGTACGGGGACAAAGCCCTCGGAGCATCTCCTTAATGCAGACAGTACTTGGCTCTGGCTTCTAATCAGCCTCTGGTTTTCATGAAATCTTTAGCAACAATCTCTCTGATAATAGTGCATATCTGTCGAGGGTAACTGGCCAGCAGATTCAAAGGGACAGACAGAGGCACAAGCACAAAAGATTCATTTCTTTAGGAGAGTAGGCTAAAAATAATTTGGCCTTTAGATATCTGCAATATGTTACAAATGTATGGCATGTTACCACAGAACTCCGTTTCCTCTCTTCAGCCCCTGGAAAACTCTGTGTGTGTGTGTATACATTTATTTATTAAATATGGTGCAATATTCAAGGGTCTCTGTGTAATGTTATCCAAAGCACCAATGCATGCTGAATTTAAAATAAGATGAATGCATCTTCACTGCAAAAAGCCTGCAATTAATTTATGAAGTATCTTCTGTAATGGAAGAACACAACTTTTAGTAGATGGTGTGAACACTTAATGGAGATAGCTAATAGGATTGGCCTAGTATATTTACAACCAATAGTGTGCAATGGGATTTTCAAAAGCAGTAAAGGAAAAAATACTTTAATAGAACTCCCATACTTAATCTTCCCATTGCTGCTAAGCTTCTATGATATGAACTTCTAACTCACGTTAGGAAATATTCTGCTTGATAGACTTGTGTTTTCAGGTTATGAAACTGGAAATTCAGTTTTGTAAAGCGTTCTTGTTTTTCATGATAGCTTTCATACGTTGTACTGTTCTATAAATAATCATAAGCCTAGTTTGGATAGACATGCATATATCTGAATATGAAACCAGAGTAATTCCTCATTACAATGATCAATTACAGTGGTTATGAAGCCCTAATATAGCAAGTAATGAGCATTCTTACAAGTGGGAGAGTGGGCCTGTATGAAATCTGTCTGTGGTGGCAGGTTGCACAGTATGCGTGCTTTCTAGGCAAGTAGCAGGGTCCAAATTTTATGTAAGTGTTCTATTTCATGACAATTTAGTTAGTTTCCATGGAGATAATTATGTTGTCACAAACTAAGGGTAAAGATTTCAAGTGCAAGATAAATAGGAGGAGCATATGGACTTCTAAGCAATAAAGATGTTCTTCTTTTGCGCTGTAGTAACAAAAGGCAACTGTAATCACAGCACTGAAAGAGCGAGCTGTCTTTGCTACAAACATTGTTAGCATTCAGTATATCAACACCCTGCATTTCATACTATGCCTCTCAATAACTTTTTCTTTATGATCGTGCTTTCAATGCATAATAGTTTTCATCAGTTACACTAGAATGGGGCCAGCTCTTTAGCCGGAATAAATCAACCCAGCTGGACTGCAGTCAATGAAACAGTGCTAAATTAAAGCTGAATTAAGCTGTGCTGAATTAAACCACTTGAGAATTTGACTTCACCTTGTTCACCTACCCTGCCAACTGATCTGGTCAATAATATAAACAACAGAAGATAAATACCTGATGGATTCCACCCCCACGCTACCTCCATAAGAAGATGCTCCCTTCAATCCTCCAAGTTATTCAAGACAATAGTTTGGTCAAGTTTCTTTCTTACAAGTTGCCCAACTGCTTTGTCACTGAGGGTGCTGGGAACTCTGGTAAACTATGGGATAAGGTTATTTTGATCACCATTCTGATCAATCATTAAAGGCAGCACTTTTTTTTATTTATTCCTTTTTTTCTTTAATCTCCTTTTTCTTTTTTTTTTTTTCCCCCTTTTTTTCCTCCAGCTGTATTTCTTTAAGTTAATGACAAATGCTCATTAAAGAGATGGACCTGTCATGTTTCCTGTGATGATTTGCATTGCTGGTCTGTGAAACTCCTGGTTGATAATGCTCTCAATCTTTTAACTGTTGGACTATGTCAGTACTGGAAAAGAGTCTGGATAATGCTTGAGTGCATGCATCTATAAAAAAACCTAAAAAATCAACTGCAGGTGAGTTTGCAGGTGAGTGCATGTTTGCCACTTGTGTGTTATGGATTCCTTAGCTATTGGTCGTGGTGTTTACTTGCTGGCTTTGTAAATCACATCTAACATCAAAATAAAAAGGAACATCCCCTTTGAGTGGGTAATATGCTCAGCTTTTTAAATTTAGAAGCTCCTCAACGATATTACGAGCAAAATATTTGATATGTGTTTTTCATCATGGTTCTAAACACTGACAATAAAATTCAGTTGCCTGAACACAGGAACCCAGTGCCAGCCTCCCTCAGGGCTGCCAGAGCTGATGCCAGGTTTCAGAAGACCCATATGCTTTAAACCAGCAGCCAGAGGTTAAGTGGGATGGCTCATGGTTCCTAAAATCACACTAAACAGCTGCATTTAGGCAACCAAATCTCACCCTTCAAACCAAGTCACCTTGCTTCTTTAGGCTGAATGTTTTCTTTCCTTTTGAAATATGCAGACATTGATTAAAGAAAAAAAAAAAAACAAAACAAAAAAAACCCCCAACTGTCTTGGTTTGAGTGAGAACAGAACTAATTTTGTTCAGTGATTTTACTTTTCAGTTCAGTACTTCTAACTAACGGCACTTTCTGAAGTTAGCAGCCTGTTTTCACAGACAGTGTCTGCTGCTGGCAGTGATAACACCCCGTGTTTAAAGCTACTACCAAGGATTGATATGCAGACCAAGGCCACTGCTGGATCTTGGGTACTACATTGGGGGGTGC
>JANHGN010019167.1:49695-73531 GCA_024605025.1 Megaceryle maxima | reverse complement strand
CCCCTTTGGGGAGGGAGGGGGGTTAACAGAGAGCATCTGTTAGGTCTAAGGGGCCGCCCTGACCCTAAACCATGACACCAACCCACAAACAAAACTCTAAAACCTATTTTTTGGGGTTTGGGGAAGAAGTAGCATATTCAAGTGTAATGTAAGGAGAATATTCTCAATGGGAGATTATTTTTACATATATTATCTATATTGTCTATGGGTATATACGACCAATATAACTTATATTTTAAATTTAATGCTTACTTATGCATTAAATGCATTAGTTATAGATTTTAGAAGACATTGTTTCATTCTGTAAGGAGAAATATATACCTTGTATAAGTAGCAAACTTTATATATATTTAGATTACAAATATATGTTGAAACTCTGACTTCTATTTATTAATTCAATGGCACTGCCTCAGTTATGTTCTGTGTTTGGCACTGACAAAAGCTTTTGTAACCTAAAAACATCTGAGAGAGTTCTAGTTTTCTTTCTGTGGTTTCATGTTCCTTGAGTAAGATGCCCTGGACAGTGCTGCTCTGCAAGTGCAGGCTCTCCGCAGGATCCCTAGCCATGGGGAGCCCAGCCTCAGCAAGCTGTGCCCAGGACTTCTTTCTCTTTCAGATCAGAAGTCCTCCCCATTCATGTTCTCTTATTCTGCCACCTGCTTTTAATCTGAGAGGCTTATTGCTCTTGCTGATCTTTTATCTATTTATTTTGTCGTCTTATGTTCTAAAGTATATGTTAATTATCATGAGAGAATAGCCACATAACAATAAGCAGAAAATTCCTTCACATTGCCATTTTTTTTCTTCCCCAGTCATAGTTGTTTTTCTTATATCCTCTTTTCACTGTGGATGTCTCCTTTTTTGTTTTGTTTCTTCAATATTATGTCTTGATTTTAGCCTTTGGGCTGGGATTTTGCTGTTTCCATCATACAGTGATTTTTTTTTTTTTCTTTTTTTTTTCCCAGAAGAACACACATTTAAGAAACTTTTCTGTTTTCTTTGCAAACTAGACTCAGTGATTCAGAACTGAACACTGAGCTGTCTGAATTATATTTGTCAATTAGTGCAGCAGTGGAGCGTCATACCATTTAAAGCAATTCAGATTTTCTGTCCAGATCTTAGTTATGCTTTAAAACTGAACTTGGGAATGTTCAAGAATATAAGAACTGTGTGAATTTTTGAATAGTATCTTTCTAAAAATACTGTGTTCTTACTGTGGTGAGATGTTAATATATGCATTTCCAAAGTTACAAGCTAATCTGTGTGTGGAGTTATTGAAACCTGGTATTCCAAAAACCATAGGTACTAAACATGAGGGCCTACCCCTGCAGAAACCCACAAAATGCATCTTATCCTTCTGAATGGGGTTTTCATTGGGGTTTTCCAGTGGGTTTTTCAGTGCTTGTTATGTGAGAAAAGAACAAAAGTCTCAGACGGATTTCTTTGTCTTTGAATTTGAACTTGAAGTCAGGTATATCCCATGGAAACACTTGCTCTCTTTAGGGTTACATGCTTTGCTCGATCTGTTAATGAATTAGGATGGCAGCTCTGAAGGGGCAAGCTCAAGTCACTGTTTATATGACAAAGCACAAGAATATGAATAGCAGATGCACTAATTTTCTGATTGCAGAACGTGATTATATCATGGAGGAGCACAACTCAGGCACAGGAAGCAATGCCTTGTTAAAGAAGAAAGTTCCTTTAAATTGTACTGAGGTCTATTAGCAGAGCTGAGGGGACATCTGTGGTACATCAACTCTTGCCTAGGATTTGTATTTTGGACTGTTATTTTTACTATGTTACTTCTACAAGAAGTACAGAAAACTGATATTGTGTTAAACAAATCTGTATATCCTAGAATCAAAGTATTTCTCAGATTGTAATAATCTGAGATTTTTATTCACAGGTATTGCAAAAGATAAGAGGCAAGGAGATAATAAGCATCAGTATCACAAAGAAGGTGGACAGAGATGGAACTCCTCCTCTGCCTCCAGCCTAATAACAGAACATATTATAGAAGCTTATTTTATTTTTTTTAAAGCCAGAAAGTCGGATTTGGTCATGCATTTCTATGCCTTAGTGATTCTGGAATTTAACAATGTGGTCGCTCTTCCAGGATTTGATGCTAATACTGTAGCATCTGGTAAAATTCTCTGATAGTGGTCACTGTTGTGTCTGCTACAGTTAGACAGGAATATCTATCAGACTTGTAGGTTATTTAATCCTGTTGAACAACACTGTGAGACGTAATTTATTCACTGATTTCTGGCTTGCATTTATAGTGCCTACCAAAGGACTCCTAGGTCCTAACACTTGTATTGAGAGCATTTCAAAAGGCTCATAGGGGATGGCAATAATTCAGATTATATCAAAAGACAATTTCTATGCCTGGGAGTCTGGGATTGTTAGCAAAGTGCTTCAGTGTCCTCAGAGGTCAAATTGACCACAGCATGTTGTATAGATGCTGTTAGTTTGGTTGCAAATCAAATGCCCTTCCACTGGTAGAGCTTCAGAATAGAGTATTTTGTGAGTGTTCCTTGAAGCTTCCCATTAAAGACAGTGATGTAAAAAATAAATCCTTTTTATAGGGTTTAACCTTTCATGGCAAGTATGTGTTAATGGCAATATTTCCCTTTAGCAACTTATTATGGAAAGATAATCTTAGAAGCTGTTCTCTGCCTTTGCCTCAGCTACTTTATTTATGAATAAACATAAAAATTCAGTGGGCCATGGTAAGTTTTCAGTGGGAGTTTGGAGAAGAGAAGAAGCAGCTTTAATATCAGTGCTTGAATCATTAGGATTATATTTTTCCTTGGCCATTATTTTTCTTAAAGCAAAAAACAGTAACAACAAAACAGTGACAAACTGAGAATATATATAAAGCATTGTCAAGGCTTGTCACTCTTACTAGCTCTAGCAGGGTTAGGCTTTCAGCTCTTGGTGCTGTTTTCTCTCAGCACCCTGCCATCTCCATCCACACTGCTTTCACTGGAGACAAAAGGAGATTTATTTTATTTTATTTTTTTTATTCATTTTGGATGCTGAGGAATTGTGCCAGGTTGAGCTGGCAAAGAGATAAGTGCCACAGCAGGGAGGAAGATTCATAAATGATGAAGACACAATCTCTTAAACTCCCTGGCTCACAGGTGTTTTGTTATTAATGAAGCTGAAAAAGATGCTCCAAATTACGTCTCCTCCTTGACATGAGAGCTTTGGCAGCCCTTTGTGACAGAAAGCTCCTGTTCTTGCAGGTGTCTGGGATAAACTTGCAAGCCAGAATGGGGAAATGAGAGAGAAAGAAAAATATTCACATACCCAAGGGATCCTAGGGATGGAAGAGGGAGGAAGCAGGGAGAGAAAGAAAAAAACACACCACTCAGTCAGTGCATTGTGAAATGTATTCTGTCAACATACGGGCAAAGAGATAACTACAAACTTCATCTCCATGCATCTTATTTATTCTTCCAGCCCACATACACTTGGCAGCAAAGAGAATTGTAATCTGGTCTGTAACCCCACACTGACATCCTTTTTAAATTCCTAAACAGAGCAATCTAAAGGCTAAAAAGGATTTACAAAGTTTTGCATGCTTCTTTCCAAAAAACAGCAGTGATGACATCAAAGCTTTGGAACAAAAAGAAAAATCTTGAATTTTTTTCAGGTTTTTTTTCCATCTTTTGTCCCCTGCATGTTAAGACCTGACTTACAGAAAAGAATTATACTATGCTGACTTTTATCATCTAGTTATGGAAAAATAAAGTTCATTTTTAACTTTTATCGGCATCACCTATTTATTTTTTGGCAAATATCTAAGACAGTGTCATATGGTAGGATCATAGATGTAAGTGGGTTACTTCTGAGATATTCAGGTTGTACTGATCATCAGATGCTCAATAATTCTGTTTTTCCTTATTTGTCCTTCTTTTTCATAGTTTGACAAAAGACACCCCCTCAAAAAAAAAAAAAAAAAAAAAAGCTCTAAGCCACATTAGAAAATGTATCTTGAGAGGTATAGCAATAAGTTATCCATTAGAGATAATAAAAAATTTAGATAACATGTTTGTGAAGAGTTTCACCAGATTCTTCCAGCATTCACTTTTCTAAAACAATGGAAATACCAGTGAGCAATGCTCTCCCCACTTCAATGGGTGGAATGTGGTGCACAGCTGCATGGTCAGGGTGGCCATACAGGTCAGCACCACAGGGGGAAGTGCTATAGTTTTGAGGCTAATTAGAATTTTGTCATAGACTTCATTTCCAGAAACCACCTTACTTTTATATACTTGAGTAAGTGGGTTTACTTGTCATCTGGTAATACCTATTGATTTCTGCTAACTATTTGAGGAGCTATTTGGAATCTAGTTTGATGTCAAAGTTGAGCCTAAAGAGACCCTCGGTGATGATTCACAGTCTCAATTTAGAAGCAGAAGAAAAATAAAGCTTATAGGATTTTAACCTCAGAATCCATTTTATATTGTACACAGTATTCACAGTGTTTTCTTTGGATTCTGAGTCAGTGTCGTGTGAAAAATTCGTAGTAATCAGAGACCTGATGCACAGTTTAGGTTCAATATAGATATACCTGAGCATGAAAGAACATTAGGACATCTATTCTGGTGCTAAACAGCTCAGAAGTTTACTTGGCCCTAATGTAACGATTGATACGCTTTTAGCTGGTTAGAGGTGGAAAACAGTATTGTTTTAGTAAATTCCACCTGAAATGGTTTGTAGGTTTCTATGAAAACTGCCAGTGGTGACAGTATGTGTGGTACATGCATTTACTAGGTTTTCAGTAAACAGGGTCCAAATATTGTGCAAATGCTCTATTTTGTGAGAACTCAATTAGTTTCTATGGAGACAATTATGTTGTCACAAGCCAACTGTTATGACTTCAAGTGTGAGATAAATAAGAAGAGTATAGGGACTTCTTATCAGCAAAAATGATCTATTTTTGCTTTGTAATAACAAAAAAGCAACAGCAGTCCACAGGAATGAAATTAAAGCCAATGCTTTCTTTAATGTTGTCAGAGAGTAATGTATTAATGATATTCTGATTTCATCTTGTGACTGTGTGCACCTGTCTTCTCCTATTATTTCTTATAGTTCTTCTGCTAAAAATTAGCATCACTTTTTAAACTGCCTATCCTGAGGTAATGGAAAACAAAACTAGCAAAGCACCGATCAGGACTGATACCTCTTCAAGGGCCATGTGGCAGATCAGATGACAGATGCATGCACATTCCCCATCTAATGCTTCACTTGTGTGATGTAGCTGGGTTAAAACTATTTACTGGCATTTTAAATCTCTCTTACTTATGCATTAGAAAATGAAATATAGCCTGTAAGCTAGATGACATACTTAGCTTTTGCAAATGCTTGTTGTTCATCCAGCATATGTTTAAAAACTACAAGAGCAAAAAGTGAAGGTTTGGTACATCTCATTGCTGTAGTTCCAAACATCTTTCCTCTACACTAAGTGATACTTCATCCTAGAGGAGAGGTAGGCCTGTGGCCTCAGGGCTTGACACTGCCTACACCTTTACTGCATATAGCCCAGAGTCATAAAACTCTTTTCTGATGTCATTGTTAGACAGGTGTTATTGTGCTCAGGTCTGTTTTGTGAAAGATGGGTGAAAGGGTCATTCACCCCAAACAGGCAGGATATTCCCCTGCTCTTTAGGTACAGTGTGTGGAGTTTGGGGATGCTATTCAAGGAACATACACTGAGCATGAGTAAGACATGTGTCCGGTAATTAGACAGAACTACTTTTGTTATGAGCAATGCGAGAGAGAGGAGGACAAATTTTATAGATTTAATATAGAACAGCACCTACCTGTGTATAAGTGTGCATGTTAATACATATTCACGCAGTTTGTATCCTACTATGCTCTGTAAATATGAAACTACAGTAAAATTGAAATATTTTCTCTTTTGGTACACACATATACAGAGACGTACATTATCTATTTATATTGAGCCTCCCTCTTTTATTCTGTAATACGGTAGCACTGTCTTGGCAACACAATTGGCTGTTTTAATTTGTTCAGCATTGACAAGAGCTTCTCCAACTGAAAAAAATACTGACACAGTTCTAGGGCTTTTTTTTTTTTTTTTTTTTTTTTCCTCCACATTACTTGAATGCAAAGGATATATACTGGTTGAACCTTCTGTGTTCAGCTGTTAAACTGACAGCTTTTTCTTCTGCCATGAGAAGGCTTTCAGTAATTTGGATGTGGTGCCTTTTTCCTGTCACTGCCAAGAACAATGCTTCTGTTCAGGCTGACATCAGAGGTATAGAATTGCTCTGTGTTTGACCTCTGATAGCTGTGCATAATAGATCTGTGCATCACAAATACTCCACAAATAGTCTATTTGGGTGCATAGCTCAAGTCAAAACAGCAGTATATATTACAAGGATGTGTAAGTCAGAGGGGAGAGACTTCAGGGTGAACAAAGTCATTGCTAGACTTGCCATTCTGTATCAATGTTTACAAAGGAGCTATCTTCCTTATGTAAATGTGATGTACCCCATTCCTGCTCCTGCCTCAGATCTACTTCATACTCAGAACAATAGCATTCAAAAGACAGGTTTCTTGGAAATTAGTTTAATTTGCCTACAAATACAAGAAGGGTTTGGAAAGCAATTTACATTACAGTTTCCATTACTGTCGGCTGAAATTGGAATATGGAATTTTTGTACGTTTTCTTAACATTCAGTATGCTGTGTAAATAAGGCAAGTTGGCACTACCGAGTAGGTTGCAAAAAAAGATGAGAATTATTTGGAAGTGGGGGACAGGCTGGTTCCATATTCATGCTAGTGGTGTTTTTTGGTTTTGCTTTTGTTGTTTGGGTTCTTTTAAATCCCTTTTAAAGAGGTGTCATATTCTTCAGACTCCTCTGAAAATCTCTCTTAGAGACAGTTATTCTCTAATTAGAATGTTATGGGTGCTGTTTTGTCCTTTTAATCACAGTAGAAATGAGAAGCCTTTCTAATATACTGAAATAGCAGGTTGTCTATAGATATTTTGATTATGAATAATATTTCCTACATACCTGACAGAGTAAAGTTGACTGAACTCTGGGGTTTTGACACAACTTTTTTACTGCTCTGAAATAGGTAAGTCAGAAAAAAGAATTAAATCAGACACATTTCTCCCTTTATATGTAGAGAATGAGGTGCAGGGAAATTGTTTAAGCTATTAAGGACACTAGAAATTCTGTAGTCAAGAGCTGGTGTATTCCAGTGCAGTATCCTAAGCATCAGTGAATATGCTGATGAACTTCCTGCT
The DNA here is from genome assembly GCA_024605025.1 of Megaceryle maxima. Lineage (NCBI taxonomy): Eukaryota > Metazoa > Chordata > Aves > Coraciiformes > Cerylidae > Megaceryle > Megaceryle maxima. Next base: position 66,240 of record JANHGN010019167.1, on the reverse strand, counting down.
TGGTTTTTGTTTTTTCCTCCAAGAAATACAAGAATTTAAAACTGAAATTGCTATAGATGATATGTTTTGATGTGTCTGTATATGATATGCTCAATGTGCAATGAGCTTATACAGTCTGTGTTGAGACTGATGCCACTGTCTCCAGTGGTACCAGTGGCTGAGCTGGGTAGGCTAAGGCAAGTTGAAACTTGGGGAATAAGGAGTTCTTTCTGCAAACACCCATCAAATAACGTATATCACCACCACCACGTAAAGCTGGCAAATCGCAATATCTGAAGGCTGTCTCACTCTGTCCCAAATACAATTAAAGGAAAGCAGAGGCAAGGTCTCTTTTAAGGGAAACCTCATCATGTTTATACCAACACATCCTTCAAAATAAAGCTTCCATTACTTCTGTTTGAATAATAGTTGCATATTCATATTAGTTTCCTGATATTTTTAACTCTTGTTTATTAGCATTAGTCCCCACTATTGGTCGTGGCTTAAATTGCATCATATTGCAGCTTTGCATAGTTATGCAAATTTGTATACTTGGTGAGGTTTTACCCTTGTCATCCTTCCTGTCTCTATACAGATCCAGTGGGTGTGTTCATGAGATTACATACCTCTAAATATAGTCATTAGTAGCAATGGAAGATTGTTATTTTAATTGTTGCATCCTTACAGAAGGCCTTCAAATACCCTTAAAACATAAAAAAGTGGTAACTTTATTAGTGGTGTTCCATAGGAAGTTGAATACAATTGACAGGCAAAGCATATATATAGGGCTAAGTAAAGCAGCACTGTGGTCCATTGTTGTTGCAGTAAATCCATTTATCCAGAGGTACATCAGAGATAAATTTGGCCCAGTAACTCTACTGAAATGTCATTAACTTTTAATTTTTTTCATAAAAAGTTATATCAGAGTTTTATGATCAATTGAAAGGAACTCCTAATGCAAGTGTTCTTATCAGAGAAAAACATACTTAAATATCCACTCAAAGAAAATTACAAATTAAAGCTAAATGTGATAAGTCTTTGCCATATCCGTTGGTGTAATATAGGAAAGATTAACACAGAGATGTAACTGGGAAGTGCCTGACTAACCTGTCTAGTAATCCAAGAACTTAATTTGACCTATCTTTGACCCCCCCATTTACAGAATCTAGTCCAGTTAGTGATAAAAGCTGTTGTACTATAAGGAAATAAAGAATTTTTTTGTATGAGATGGACAGTTCTTCCTGGTAAAATGAAAGAGGTAAAAGAAAGTTCATACCTGCATTTGAAACACTTGGCAGCTTAAGTATAACATTTTTCCTTGTTTCATAGTGCAATTTTATTTGACATATAGTATTAGAAACAATTTGCTAGTTGTTTACTGAATATTTTAAATACTTCACCAACTGACAAGCAATTTGGAGCGTTTTATGCTAATGGTAAGAAATGGTCAGAGTTGCTATTTAGATGTGATTCATGGAATATGTATATGCAGTATGTACCTAACTGATTTGCAGAATATTGAGCATCAGGTGTCTAATGCTAAGAGTTTCAAAACTTATGCTTATATTTTGGGCAAACAATTTACAAATAGCTGTTTCCATCTTAAATAATTTGACTATTTTATGTAAGTAATCCATCCATGGAGAGAAGTAAGATACATAGCTAGCTATTTACCATGGATTTCTCTACATCTAATGCTAGAGTTCTTAAGTAATAGGCAGATGGGATAATTCAGTGCTGTTCCACTGAGGTTTTAAATTTAGAGCTATTCCAAATTATCAAAGCTAGGGATAGAATTATTGCAATACTCAATGTGTGGGAAGTCAATGTGAACCAGCTGCCATCTCCACACATTGAACTTGAGTCGCATCAGAACACAGTCAGAATTCCTGACCTATCTCTGTTTTACTTTAAGACATATTGCTGAGTCTCAATGATTACCAATGAGATGACAACTGGAACTTCATGTGGGCCTTGCATTCAAAGACTGCAAAATATTGATTAGTAAAGATAATTGCTAAGGAATAGCAATCATGTAGAAAGGCATTTATATTGTCATGAGAAAATTTATGATCACGCTCACCCCATCACTGCCCTGCTCAAAACTGAGCACTTGGAATACCTCAAAGCCACAAGCATGTGAAGTGTAAGAGGGCAGGTATTTGAAAAAAACATATTTTCCTCACCAGCTCTGTTTTATTCTTTGCAAACTAACAGAAGAGAAAATCAGGCAAGCTGTGTAGAAGTAATGCTCCCTATTGTAACCATGGCCCTTACAGCATAGCAGGATGAAAAGGTAGGTTAACTTAGAAATACTGAATAGCTTTGTGAAGAAGGTTAGGCAGGGGCTACTCTGAGAAGAAGTAAGGTAACATTCTTTCCATGACTGTCTCATTCCAAGAGCTATGCAAAGAGGAAACGGTGGTGCGGATTTTTTGGGATAAGAGCGGTGGTTATTTGTCAGTATGGAACTGATCCAGCTCTCAAAATGTAGGTTAAATACACAATAGGACCAACAATGGCTCTGTCTTTATGTAAAGATGAAAGGAAAATGCATTATTTCTACATTTGTTAGCATAAAAATTACTTTCTTCTGTCCTTTTTCTAGAAAAAGCTGGACACTTTGAAGTCTGAACCTGCCTTTTCATTTTTTAACTGAAGACAGAATTTCAGTTTGGTTTCTTTGGAAATGGGCACTATAAAAGAACTCCTGTCAAGTTGGTGTCTACCATTTTCTTCTCCTCACCTTACTCAGGAGCAAATTGAAGTGAATTACTCAGGTGGATGTATTTAAATGAAGTCCAAGACCTACTGGTTTTCTTTCACCAAATTTGCTTTATGTTAGCCTAACCAATCCATTATTTATAAACTTCTGAATAGACAGCTATTTATGTACTGCATTTATGGGCTATTTAGTAAGCAAGCTGATCTATCAGAACTTGACTGTATGGTGTAGTAGTTGTACTTGATTTTTAGCTCAATACAATAAATAGGAAAGTTATAAAGCCAAGGTGATCTCTTTGTTGTTTTGTTTTGTTTTGTTTTATTTTGTTGTTGTTTTGAGAAATACCATCATGTTAACTTTAGTATAGGAAAAAAAAAAAAAAACAAACAACCCAGATTTCTTTTAAAAGCTTGTATTTATGAACATGCCTGATGTAGACCCCTTCTGCCAGCTGGATCAGCTAAAAGCCCAGGTTAAGTTCTTAAGTTTTTAAGTTTTTTAAGTTTTTTTTTTCTTAAGTCTGCTGATTTGGTTTGGTTTAGATGTCCTTCTACTAATGGATGTATGTAATTTCTAACTACTGGCTGGAACCATCTCCAAAGGCAATGCAGTGTTTGTGCATATATGTATGAAAAAGAAATTTGCCAACTCCCTGCCTTCAATATAACGTAGGTGGCTGGTACTCAAACTGAAATGATGGTGCAAAATCCAACAGTAGAAATACTCAAAAGTTTAAGTGGGTTAAGGCCTGATTTTCAAAAGAGCTGAACTCTCATGTAAAGCTGCTATATTTGTCAGAAAGTGAACTCCTGATACCTAATACTTGAAAATCTGGCCCCAAGCTTTTCAGTATGTTGAGTTCAGTGCAAATAATAATGTAAAATATGTCTAGAAAAAGAAAATATTTTCTCAAATAATTTTTTATTGTTTCAACTGAGACAATACAGGAACGTGATAGTTTGCACAATGCAATATACTCAGCTAGCAGCTCCAAGCTCTACTATTACTCTTGGTTACATTACATTAATTCCTGAAATACCCTAGTACCTTACACATATGATCATGCAATTATACAAAATAATAAAAGCTGGAAAATTATATGCAATGTCTAGGTAAAGAAAAACTTCATACTTCTGCCTAATGTAATTTTTCCCCCCCCCCCTCCGGGTTTTATCCTTTGAAATATTTATTTAAAATAATGTGAAAAATACCAATTTTACTTGATTCTTTCCTTAGGACCATGCATTAATAATGTCTTATGGAATTTCCACTGTATTTCCTCAGTACAAGAGCTAATGCAGCCTATTTCATGACAGTATATGATGTCAATGCATGTCTATTTAGCTATGAACCTTCTAGCAAGACAGATTTGCTCAATCACTGTATCTGATAAATAAATGAATAAATCAATGGCTGTCACATTGATGATGCTTGTTCACATTTATTTATTTAAAGTTAAACTGATTTAATTTTTAATATTTTTCTGGTGATCTATAAGAAAGCAAATAATAATTTTCAAGCTCTGTTAAAAAGTACCCTTATCTTCATAAGGGATCTGGAGCATTGCTAGTCCTCCTGCCTTGAGAACTATTGATTATTACATGCTAGTAAAATATATACTAAGATTTAGAGTCCCAAAGGCACTTAGGCCCATAAATCCCATTGATTTCAATTGGAATTAAATCTCAATGAGTTCAGAGTACTAGGTTTTATTGGATTTTTTTTTAAATATAATTTCACTCGTCAAATTGTCTTTGATTAGAAGACAATGAACAAGTAACAGCAACAGCCTTTGAGTCTCCTTCAGATGGAGGCAATTCTGTAGCAAGGCTTAGTGCTGTTGAAGAATAGTGGAAGAGGCATGTTTTCAATCTTAATTTTTTTTGTCTGGGGATGGTGAGACCCTCAGAAGATTCACCCTTATTACAACTATTTTTTGAATATGCTGCTGCATTTTTCTGTGAGAATACTCTTCATCCAGACTTCCTCAAGAGCTTTCCAAGCAGTCCCTGGAGATTGATATAATAAAAATGTACTGCTGTGGATCTGCTCATTCTTTAGGTCTTCTTTCTTTAGGAAAATAGGTATCATCTGTTTGGCTGGGGCTGACCTTCTGCGGTTTATGTACTTAGATAAGAAAGTTTTGATGCTGGTAACTAGACTAAATCTAAACTTTTTGATTGAATGATACTTAATCTGACTAATTTTTTTTTCGTTGGCAGTGCATTAGTTACTTCAGTAGTTGCAGAACTTTGATAAATCCTTGGCTTGTTATAGAAGAGACATAGTTCCTTGAATATAATTTGTTTTCTATTGGCATGCTAGAATGTAAAATAGATTACAGTATGCAGTGAGAACATCGAACTACACTATTACATAAAAAGTTTGTTTTTTAAAAGGAAATTTACACCCCTGGTTAGTCTAACACTTACCATGGCTATTTAGTCATAACTGGCCACACAGAATAAAATGTCCTGGGCATAGGCCTTGTACGTCTTGTCCACGTGATATGAATTTCACCTCGTATTATGAGTAAATATTATGCATGCCTTCACAGACCAACCACTGTAACTACACTCTTTTGCACATTCTGAATGAGCATTTCATACAATGGAGGTGAAGAGGAGATAGAGAAATATGAGGACAGATAGTGAGAGGGAAAAGTTTTTGTAAGAAAGGGGAGAGAGCACTACACACCAACAAGGTAAAGTGTCTTGCAGAACAAAACACTTCCCATAGGAAAAAAACTACTGTGAGAAAATTTGAAGTTTTTAATGCAAAATCTTTAAATTATTTCACTCAGTTGTGAATTTTGAATTTTCTTTCTAATATAATAGATGAAAGCCAAAAAGATGCTAAATCTTCTTGACCTCAATTCTCCTACTGTTTTTATCTACTTCTTGGGAAAGGATCAGTGTTCCTGGTATATGATTGTAAGGTTAAAGGAAGCCATGTCTAGCAGCATCTGTTTTACTCCACACATTTCTAATCCCTAGTGGAGAAAGCAATAAAGTTCTGTGCTTCAGGTCACGTACCTGAGTGCTGGCAGTTCTTTTCAATATCTTAGATTAAATGAACTGTGAAATATTTGTTTTATTAGAAGAGCTTTAGTTGACTTGTGAGTTGTTTTCTAAATCGTTTCTGTCCAGAGTAGCTTTGGAAATCAAGTAGTGTGTATTGAATACAGTGTTTAGAAACATATTTAACACTCTGATGCACAATGCCTCATTGTTTTGATTGTTAAAACATTCATAGGGGGCTATTCTCCTCTTTGGATGCATGCATAAATCTCAGGAAGGTTAATGGGAAATTGTGCATATGCAAGGAGAGCATGGCTCCTCTAGCATTGTTGGTAAAGGTGTACATAGGACACAGAATTTCTTGATGTAAAGTAGGCAACAGGAATAAAGGTTTCCACCTGAAGGGCTGGATTAGGACTCACAAGGCCCATATAAACTTTCAGTTTTGCTACATCTTTGTGTATGTCCCCAACATGCAAATCACACAGGACAGGGGTGCAGTTATCAACATGAACTCCGCTCACAGTAACCTCAGCAGGAACCTCCTGCTCTACGTGAGAGTGGGACAGAGGGAATCTAGGAAGCTGCTCAGGTTTGGACTTGAGATAGTAAATCTACTACAGAGGGCATCAGTTTGGATGTTGGCCATCTCAAGACGCTTCATATCATGTTTCAACTCTGTTGCAGATATCCTCAAAGACATTTGCGTGTAGGTACTGCATGAAAATATTGCTACCAGAATGTTTTTGCCACAGTAGTTTTGCATGTATGCATGCATGTCTGGAACCACACTGTGTTTTATCTCTGTGCATCTGGAAATGCACTAAGATATTTCTGCTCTGTAGTGAATTTCTCAGATGTTTTTCAGATGAGGTCACCCGAGCCATATTCTTGTAGAGCAGTGGCACCTAGAAGGGACGAATGCCCAGGCTTTGCCAGAACTTTGGCCAGTGCTGAAAAATTCTGTAGCTGATGAGCCATGAACTTGGGGTGTGAGCTTCTTACGTGGTGAAGGCCAACCTGGTTGTGTGATGTTTTCACTGGCAGCGTGTGAGCCAGCTCCTTAGCACAAACAGGTAGACCTCCCCCTCTAAAAAAGGTCAGTTTTGGAATAGTGCTGAGTACTTTGTTTTCTGTTAATGATCTCTAGGCTTGTATATGCAATCCTAAGAGAAGGATTTTAGTGAGGTTCTAAGTTGGAGGTGTATTATACCTAGCCTTCTACCTTCACCTTATCTGACTTGTGAATAGAGTTAAGAAACTTACCTAATATTTAGTGGGTGCTGGGTCTAAAATGGAATATAATTTTGAAAAAAGGCTGAACTAACAATTATAGTGAAGCAAAAGCAATTAGAGAAGCCAGCAGAGACTGTATCTGTCCTCTTAATCAAGAAGGACTACATGTCTGTCTTTCGTCTATCACTTTCTAAGAACTGTCAGAAGAAGAATACACTAAAATAGTCACCTCTCTTCACCTCCCAGTAAAGCTGAGGTAGACAAAGAAACTGAAACAGGTGGGGATTGGCCAAATAATTGTCACTGTCACAAATCTACTGTGAGTTTGTAATAAATGGGTTTAAAGAACATGGTGTGTGAAAGAATTAGGATGGAGTGAATAATGGGAAAATATTCAGAAATATGTTATTCAGAACATTTCATGTATTCATAAATTATTCACCCCCACAGAACTGCAGGTGCCTCAGGATTTTTCCATGTAATGTCAGATCCTCATCTGGCATGAGCTGGCACTGCTGCGTTTGTTTCCATGGAGTGATGCCAGTTTACAAGGATCTGACCCATGTTTTTCTGTTTGTTTGCTTATTCTTTTTCTGTTCTCAAACATTCAGATACATATAACTGTAAACAGGAAGCTATGCTGAGTCTGGAGATGAACCTTGGGGCACTGTGATGGTGCAATCTCTTTAAGCTTTATTTTCACAATTTCCATGATAACATCAGTTCTTTTTTATATGTGCTGATAGTGTTGTTGCTCACAGTTACCTGCATGAGCTCGCTCTCTCTCTGCTGCACCTGTTTTGTGTGTGTATGTTAAATGGTCAAGTTCATTATCCACCCACCTTCCGTTGTTATCAAGTTAATTTATGGATGAATGTAGTTAGCTTTGTAGGTATTTTCAAAACTGAGAGTAAACAGAATTGGTTTTCCTTATTCAAAATCTCATTATAGCAGCTGCACTATAAAGTTTATTTTTCCACTGTTAAATATTTTATCTTGACCACAGCTTGCATATCAGCAAACTTGTAGCAGTATGTTGACTGTTATCTTTTGTGTTCCAAAGCGCAAGATAGTTTGAAATAATTAAATAACATCGCTTCTCCGTCACCCTTGGAGGGCTGATACTCTTTTCTTCCATGAAGATAAAAGGTAAACATAAATTATAGCAAACCAAACTGTAGGATGATAAATACTGTTGTAAGCCAGGATAATAATATAACAAAAAATAAGATGAAATCCACCCTTTCCCACTTGTATCCATCTTCTTCATTTATTTTTGCTGATACAGCTATTGAAAAGGAAGACAATGTCTGTGGCACTGCTTTTGCAAGGCCATTACACATTCCTGAATGACACAGTCATCATTACTCTCAGCCTTATTTGCTGAAGGTTTTATAAATATAGATTGGTGTATGGGTTTAGGTGGCAAAAGTATCAAATTTAAGACAGGTACATAACTCTAGTCAAACCTTTTTTGAGATTCAGTAGCCTTTTTTTTTCAGGCTGGTTTCTGCAGCAGAGCTGTCATCATGTGTTATCTGTGTATTCCCCCCGTTTTCATTAGCGTGACTGACAGTTATGGTGTCTGTAATTCTTCAAGTGAAATGAAGGCACTCCCAGGTACTACTGAAATTAAGATTTCATAGGATCAGAACAGAAAATATTTTTCATCATAGATTTGTATCTAGTATTTTTTCTGGGGCATAGATGTTTATCTCAAGAACAAGATTTCGTTGACTTCTGGTCATTACTCAAGTGAACTACTTGGATGAAACCAATTTTTAATTTGAGAAAAGGCTGAGCATTAATTTAATAGAATAATGGGTAGAAATAGAGATATGAAATAGTTTTAGATGTAAAGGGTGAAATAGTAGTAACAGATGGGAAGTCTTGAGGGAGTTAGGACTCGGATAGAAAAGTCCTTATGGCACAGATTCAGGGGAAAAAAAAATAGAATAAATTGAGCATAAGAAAAGGGTGTGATGAGGATCAGGAGGTATCAGAGGATGAAATTATAATTCAATCTGCTAATCTTTGCTGCAGAATTTCATGACAATAATAATTAATAAGACATATCACTACAGCTTAATTTAAAAGAGACAAAAGCATAGAAAATCTCAATTAAAAAAAAAAAAAATTCTTGAAAAGTCATGTGGGTCAGCTGTCATGCCACTCAAGAAAATATCCTTATTAATACTTTTTTTTCCACCCCATTTTATGTTGATTATTTTAAGACGCTGGATTAAAAGGAATCTTCAGGTACCAAAAGTTCCTTTTCCCTTTATTGTTTATTGGTGAAACTGTCACTAGCACATCACCTCCAGGTGAGCTGAATATTTGTATATACTCAAAAGTTTTTTATAAAGCATGAAATCCTCTAAAAATGAGCTTTCCATGAATTACTTTTATTGTGTTTTGTCATTACTGTTATTATTCTGCTATTCCCTAAAGGTGCCTTTATCCATTTTTGTTTGCATATAGCTATTAATAGAGTTTTTGCTAGTACATAATTTACATAATCATAAAATAAAGAATGCACATAAAGATGTGAAGTAAACCAGTAAACACTTTTATCAATGAAATATTATTGCCTGACCTGGTGTAAATTAAGACTAGCTGCCATCTGAATAGTAATTATTTGTTATTTTGACATGCTGATACTGAAAATAAATTAGGAATTTTCTGACATACTGTATGTTGAAGTAGTAATCTTTTGTTCAGTTTAGTTGAAGTCTTTGGATTTTATAGAACTGTATCTGTCATTTAATTATAGTAGGGGTGAACAATAGATACTTTTATACATTTTGGCAGGTATAAACAAGTAAACACAGTGGCCAGAACATATTTTCAAGTGCTACAGTCATACAGAAAACTTTATGAAACATTTAGCTGTTCAACAGAGTAGCAATGCTTAGAGGTTGACCTTGAAGTTTTTCAAATGTGAATTGATCCACTGGAACAAGTACAAAGGCAGCTTTGGTGCTAAATGTAAATTGTTAAAAATGGTGCTGCATAACATCTGCCTTGTAGTACGCCTTAATCAGCACTGTGAAAAATGAAAGTTTAACGATCTACTATAGTGGATTCTAAGTGAAGGATAAACAAAGGATGAAAGAGTTTCCTTGCATGGTTTGTAACTGATGGCATGAAAAATGTCAAGAACCATCTGCCTCAAACTTATCCAAACTGTCATCAAGTATTCTAATCCAGTCAAAGGAGATACAACTAGAACAACCTATGTAACTTGCTGAAGGCTTATCAAAAGAGTTGTAAATAAGGAGAAAGGAAAAAAAAAAAAAAGAAAAAAAAGAGGGGAAAAAAAAAAACCCTATCAACTGCATAACCACAGATTTCTGCCAGCTTGCCTGTGGCTTTGAAATTCAATCCCATTTCTCTAGTCTGACAAACTGTACTAAATGGTAAAATGGATTTTTATTGCTTTCAGCCATTTTCATTCCAGCTGCTATCCCTAGGTAAGTACTCAGTTTTCTAATATGAGAATTATATTATTTTTATTTCACTTTTCCCTTTTGTGTGTGTATATTGCCTGCATTATGCACAAAACCCTATTTTTGCAGAGCTAGGGTGTAAATGGGGACATTTACACATCTGAGCTTGCAAAGCTGCTACTCCTTCTAACCTAGCACACAAAAGGATCCCAAATATAGGTATGTCACTGCAGAAAGCTACATTCAACTACATTCAATCAAAAGACATCCTTTTTTTTTGGCATTAGCTTTCACAACAGATAGGAAAACGTGATTTTCCCAAGAAAAGAAACAAGTACATTCAAGCTGACCTTCCTTAATTATGCTAAGCAATAATCAAATGACCATACATTTCCTGGTTTGATTTTCAGTAAGTTATGCACTTCTCACTGAGTTAGGCCATTCTGTATTTTAGACATAGATTTACCTTTTTGAAATGTCCCTTGATAACTAAAGACTACAAGTCTCATAGAAAGTCAATGACAAGTCTTTTGCTACGTCAATGAATCACTCGAGGTGCCATGTCTCATCTACTGGTGAATGACACTGCACTTTAACAAAACATACTGGTTTTTTTACTGCAAGTAGTCCTGCTCCTTGGGCCGAAGAGATTTCAAGAGCTGTGAGGTATATCCCAAGGCTTACTCTTGCACTCTGTATTCCTATGGAGTCCTCATGGTTTTGACTGGTTTCCAAAATGAGCAAATTTTGTTTGTACTAGTGTTGTGAAATCTGACCTTAATCTGGGCTAAAGCACTTATGACACCTTTGTTAAAACTTCCTCCAAATGCATTTGTTAAGAATTACAAAAATTTGGGATGCTGGATAATGACTTGGGTAAGCAAAAGGTGTACAGAAAAACAAGAGCAAGGGACGCAGGAGGAAAAGCAAAAGGACAATGAATTCCAAATGTACTTAAGTGTTTTCACTTTTATTTAAGTATCACTTTTTTTTGTAAAATGTAGTGTAACACTATCTTAGAGCTGGAACTGACTTTTGGGCATGGAATGGGAAACACGCCATTTTGTTAGTTTCCAGTGAAGGTTCCACATTGGCAGTCTATATTGATGTATTTAATTTTCATTCAAAATTCAGAAGTCTTATAATGCATACAAACATCCGTATATTGTGTTGTTTGAAGTTGTAGGTTTTTATTTGCTACCAAGCTATGATATCTTCTAATAGCTATGTAGCATTTGAGGGAAAAAGAAATCTTTCTATTAAATGTATCCATACTTTTCATTGGCTCTTGAGTGAATTTATACATTTGATGTTGATACATTTGTCATGGAATATTCTAGTGTACAGGTGGAAACAGATGATACGGTATTACTTTTTTTGGGTGACAAAATGGTATGCAGTGCATTGGAAGATTAGTTATCCATAGCAGTTATATGAAATGCAAATGTCATAACACAGATTACATTTCCATAAAACCAAAATAACACTTCAATGTATGTGATTTAGTTTTACTGTGCACATTTTTATTTAGCAGAACTGACACATTGCTTCATATTTGCATCATTTTTTTGCCTTTCACACTGAACAAAAAGGTGAAGAACTATTTCCACGTACAGTAACCCTTTCAGTGCTGGCAAAGTCTCTCAAAAAACATTCCCAGTTTAATTAAAATAATCTCTCAATTTTTCATTTTTAGTGCTAAAAGCAGAATCTTGTCCCTATAGTTTGGCTGTGGAAATCTGGCCCATCTAAAACTCCACTTTGAGGAAGCTTTTACAAAAAAAAAAAAACAACTAAGGAGAGGGAGCAGGGAAGGATGTGGTGAAAGGAAAATATCTTTTAGCATTGTCTATTGTTTATTATCCTTCTGAAACAATTTATTAGATTTACTAGGTATTTATAAAGATAAATTAGTCTTTGTCCAGTTCTTAGGACTGGCCTACTTCAGCTAGAACAATTCTCAGCCCATCTAAGTTTCAAACTTACAGGAAAGAACTGTGAAGAGCAGGGTTTGTAGGTAGGTAAATCCATCAGCATCTGAACTTCTTTCTTGCTTTGTGTTGTTTAGTCCGTTGGCTGCTTATTAAAAGAATAGGCATTAAATGGGACCATTCATCCTCCAGAGAGCTCTGGCAGTCTACTTCTTTGATTTTGCCTTTTTTTTTTGTTCATTAATTATTATCACGTGCTTACATATGTCGATAATGAACTCATTCAGCTAGGATGGGTACAACAGGGTACAAGAAGCACTTCTAACAGAGTTGCAACAGGCTAAACGGAAGATAATACAGTTAAACAGAGACAGAAGCAGCTTTTCTAGAAATGAGAAAATTCCATTTGGTAGGAAGAGATCTCACTATGCTGCAGACCTCATCATACCAGTTGTGGTTATCTCAACTTGTAAAGAACAGCGTGTAGCTGGTGGGATCACTAATATGTCATTGCGATGTTCTTGTCCATCCGTAAAATAAGTAACCAGCATAAATTACGATTTAATTTCTCTCTATCATCAGTGCAGGGGTATAAATACCTTTGGGTTGTTAACATTTATCTTCAGACATCCCTGGAGGAGGATGCATTTCCTCTGATGAGTGGGGGGAATAACTAACTTTATACAGCTAACATGCAAAGAGACAAGTCCCATCCTCTGTGTGCTCTCTCAAAGAGCTGGCAGTCATTTCCTGTGTGGGTTGTGGGTCGTTTTTTTTCCCTTTTTAAAAAAAAATTCTACACCTGCATAACTTCAACATGTTAGTATTCATATCCAGAACACTTGGCATGCACTGGCATTTAAAACTAAATTGCTGTTAATAGTCGGTAACACATCAGTAGTAGCATGAAGTGCTACTTTGTGAGATAACAATGGATGCTGTAAATGGAACTTGATTTGTCACAATATCTGACTATGACATGAGAAAAGTGGAATCTAAATGGTCGTGATACAATAAAGCATCTGTGGACTAGCTAAGACACTAAATTAGCATTTTTTGATAATGAACAGTGTGGTGCATAGCCTGTAAACCATGCTAATAGTTGCGTCTTTGCAATTCATAAAGCATATACAGCACATGCAGGTGGTTTCTTATGTTTGTATAGGCAGAATTGTTTGAGACTTGTACCCAGGTATGTATCCCACGAATTACTGGCTTTCTCATGAACTAGATGGCTTGTTTACTGCTATTGTTTAATTGCTTTCACTGATTGATCATATCTGTTGTGTTTTGCTATATGCAGCAAGTGATTTAAAGGAAAATGTCTGATTTCATTGCATATTATTGTTGCTGTTATTTTGTACAGATGTTAAACATTGCATGTTATTACTGTTCACCTTTTAATGACCATTTCATTTCTATTTGTCAAAGATAATGTCAGTGATGGCAAAACATGTGCTTGCGCTGTAGTGCACTACTGGATGTGTATTGGTGTTTCTGTTGTGGGTTAAGCAGTCCAGAGCAACCACAAAACCAAAAACTTTCCAAAGAATGATGTTCAGTTGGCAGGCCTCGAAACAGAAGCTTATTGCAACAAGTCATGAATGGGAGGGGAAAATAAACCCCTTCTCCGTGCTCTGCAGTTTGCCATAAGGGATCCTCAGAGGTGTGCTAGCCATGCAGTCATTTTCAGTGAGATACATGTGAATTTCAGTAAAAACAGACAGGCCTCTCCAACTGGGGTTTGCAGGCAAACTATATAAAAGCATTGGATAGAAATCAGCAAAAGAGCTGCATATTTGTGCTCAGCGTGTCTGGAAACATGTTAGTGCACACTTATGTAAACAAATTTAATGGAGAGAATGGAAAGCACCCAGCTACACTAGCTAACTCGATAAACCACAGCATGCTGAGTGCATTGTCTGGCCTGGCTGACCAAAAGAAGATAAATCCAGTCAGTAACTAGGTTGAACATCGCTATCTGGTGTTCTGAAGTAGGGCCCTGGCACACTGGCACTGTGGCTGTGCATGCCAGGCTGCACACCTCCTGCACACCTCCTCCTGAGAAAGGTCGGTTTTTTAAACACTATTGGGCTGCTCTAATTTTAGGTTATTTGGTATTTCGCAGTGGAGCAGAGGCTGCAGGACTCAGGTTAATACCAGGTGAGTGTGAGGCCGCAGGGAACACCACGCAATGGAGCACCCACCAGCTGGGGGGCACCGTCGAGCTCAGCGCACGGCGGGCTGGGCTGCAGCGCCTGTGCCCCTGCCCGGGGCCGGGCAGCTGTGGGGTGCGCCACGTGCCGGCCCCCGCCACGTGCCGAGTCCGGCGCGGCCACCCGCGGGCTCGGCGCGGCCACCCGCGGGCTCTCCGCGGCTCGCTCCGCGACCCTTCCGCAGCTTGCTGCGCGCGCGGGCGTGGTTGCCCCTGGGCGCGGCCGCCTCGCCACCTGCCCACGTGCCGTCGCGTGGCCCCTCTCAGGGCGGGCGCTAGCGGGACGGTGACACCGAGCCCTCCCCCGGCCGGCACAGAGGTCGCGTCCCGCCGCGGCTCCTTCTTCCTTAGCCCGTGTTCCTCCTGTGTCCGTGCCGCGTGGTCGCCAGGGCTGTGAGCGGGAGAATCACAGCGGTGGCGTTCGTGACCAGTGCGAGGGGGTTCGCGTGCTACCCTCACCACATGGAGCCCAGCTGTTAGTTTGAGGGTGGGGTGTGAGGGCATCTGCGGCTCCCTGAGCAGGGCAGGAGAGTGAACCCCGAAGCCTGAGAGTGGTGAGAGTGTGCGGAGCTACCAGTGACCCACACATACGGGACCATTTTGCTTCAGAAAAGACTGGAAGTGTTTACCTTGACTGAGATAAGCAACCGAGCAGGAAGAGACACTACAGTGGCGAGGGACATACAGTGTATGAACGACGGATTTCTCAGTAAACATCTGTTTCTTCAGTTTTACAGAAAATGGATTTCTGGCAGTAGTTACAGAGGGCAGGGAAAGAAGCCATGAATATTGATTAATCTTGTAGAAGAGGGTCATTTGTTAAATGTAACCTGAGATTTGATTGTGGTGGACTAGGTTAATTTCAAAGAGTTATTTTCCACATTTTATGTTTTGAACGTAGTCAAGAAGAAAGTGATCGACCATGTTTGATTAAAATCTTTTTCCCAGACCTCAATACCTGTGCTTAATTGACAAGGAGTTGGACAAAAACAAGCAATAAAAGGTTAAAAAGCTTTTTAATTGTTTCTTGGATACCTTTGCTTTGCTGCAGCTCTGGAAGTTCAGTTTAGCATGGGTTTGGAAACTGGGTTTATTTTGCAGAGGGGGGGAGAAGAAGCTGTTACTACTATGAGGAGCATGTACTGCATTCTAAGTTTTTTTTTCTCAGCTAATTAGGATTTGATGGCAACATTCAGTCATGTCATAGAAAGAAGTTAAGAATATGGTTTCATATTCATTGTTAGTGACTTCATCGTTGACTCATCTTGCAATGCACATTTCATGTCCTATAAGCCCAGTTGCTTCAATCAAGAAGCCTCCACAGTGTTAACAGCAGCTTTTGGGCTTTATCCTGAAGACTAAAGCTGATTCAGTATGTTAGAGACATTTGATCAGCTGCTCCTACAATAAAGACCTATTGGAATAAAGCCTTGGAAAGTAATTTGACTGCATGATTTTAGCCAATTTCAGGAGTTTGCATAATGTGGCATTTATGATCAAACACTAAACCAGAAGTGATGACTGCATGGAACCACCAGCTGAAGAGTTCACCACAACAGCATCAGATCCTTGCTCCCTGTGTTCCTTTCCCCTTGCAGATGCATGTTATTAAGGGTGGAGACTGTAGTGATGACTGAGCCAGTCCAGCTTTTAGTGCTGACTAGTGCAGCCTTTCAGTTGATGGGGGTAATCACCTGCAATGCCAAAATTTCCTATGGAAGCTGTAGTGTGGTCTTCCCAGCAGAGCCTTATCATGAGCTCACAGGCTTAATGGCAATGGATTTCTCCTTGTTGAAGACTTGCCTTATGTACAAGTTATCGATGTATCAGAGTCCCCTGTCAAGACTGAATTTTTTGCTAGCTTCTTAGTGCATCAACAGAGGTGGGGAGGAAAAATACAGGTAACTCCTAGAAACTCTTTAATTTCTCTAATATGTAAGTCTTTATGTGAAGTATTAGAAACAAATGTTAATTGATAGTTGCTTTAACT
>JANHGN010019167.1:0-24035 GCA_024605025.1 Megaceryle maxima | reverse complement strand
TTGGTGTTGTGGTGTGTTGTTGGTTTTTTTTTTTTTTTTTCTGGGAATGGTTTTGGGAGTTCTTAGAATGAATTTGCACTTCAGGGTAAATTTTCAGTGTTTACTGTGGTTCGTAAATGTCAATAACAGTGGCATGTTTTTCAGTAGGAGAAATTACAAGCCTTAATTCAAGCATGCATCATGATTACTAGCTATGCTTCTTTTGCAAAAAACTAGGCAGAACAAACTGGCATGTGAAAGAAAGGAGTAAGCAGAAAGTGCTGCAAAAAATATTTATTTTCTACATGGTTTATATAAAACTCCTACATTGTCTACATTTTTGTTCTATTTATAATATAAAGACGGTTTGGTTTCTTATGCATTTTTTTAAAATAACAGAAAACAAATACATTTTCCAAGACTGGTGATTTACAACTAAATCAACCTATATATAAATCATATAACAAAATAATAACCTATTTTTGCAAGCTAAACTATTTCTCTTGACTCACAAGGTCAAGAAAAGAGAGAAAACAGATGAGTGTTGCAATGCTCTTTGAAGGGTAGTAATTGGGGCTGCTGCCTGGAAAAATAGAGCACATTGGCACTCTTTGCAAGGCAGGCCCAAATTATTGCCCCTTTGTGTTTTAGAATTGTGGTTAGTTCTAATATTTCTTGCTGTAAAAGAGAGACTTCTGGATCACAAAAGCACTGAACTGCTGGATAGTTTATATTTCAGAAGATCAGCTGGCCACTGGGTGTTTCCCCTTCTTTTAGATATGATTAGTGGGAGAAAATGATTTGGAATGAGCATGTTTTCTCTTTGCGCACTCCTGCTGATCAGCTGTGTGTGCCAGTTCAGTGCAGATAGCATAATTTGAGATTTCTCCTCACTGCTGCAGGTGTGTCTTGTAGCCAAGAGCCAGCACCAGACGCAGCACAGTCTAGATGCTGATAATAGGTAGTGAAGAATCTGAGAACTTCGATAGTGCACACTGTGCTTTTTGACAAAAACACACAGCACAGAGAAAGTATATGGCCTGCAGAGTAAGTTTTTGCTGCTATATAGGCCTTGAATAAAGCAACAATCTAAGAACATCATAGAGAAACCAAAAGTAATTAGAGTTATAGCTACACCCCTTCTTACTAGCTCACCTTCAACTTACCAGTGTGTTTGCTGCTCATATGCAAACAGACTGTTGCTAGGAAGGAGAAATATTTGGAAACATTTTCTCATTCACAGTAATAATGAAAAGTAACATTTGATTCCCTGGGCACTTTTTCAGCTCAAGCTCCTGAAACTGAACCTAATTACCACTGTTGCATTACAAAGTGGAGCATTTTCTGCTTAGGGAACAGAGCACACATTACTGAGAGCCTCTACTTTTATTCTATTTATTTTTTTTTTTTAAAGATTTTCTGCACATTAAGTTTAGTTTATTCAACATGCCACTCCTTGTCTTAAAGTAGCAGACAAAAACAACCATCCAACCTCAGCACCTTGTCTTTTAGCTTATGTTCTTGATTTATTTATTTTTTTGTCTGAAGAGAAAATAAAACATTTTAATTTGACTTCACTGTTAGTTACCAACCTGAGATTTCAGTGAAATGTCCTTTGTTGAAGATTTAGAAAAACATTCAGTGTGCAGCAAATATTGATATGACTCTTAATGACAATTTAGCTGATTAATATCCTTTCATGCTGCTTTGCAGCATGAAACACAGCGTTTTAATGAATGCCAACAACAAAGAGTGTACCAGGTGTGTTACTAAGAAACAATCTCTAGTGTGATTTAATTAATCAAAGCATTGCAGGGAGCAATTATGATCAACCTTGTGTAAGTGGCAGTGGTACATGATCCTTGATTTAAAATTGGTTTTAAAGAAAGACATCATGGCTTAATAACTGTGCTTTACCAGTCACAGAACAAACCTTTTGTTTAATCAGGTGTTTGGTTTTTGGTATTTGTTTGGGTTGATTATTTTTTTAATTTGTTTTTATTTGGGTTTTTTTGTAAGTGGAGGGAAAAAAGAAAACACTAGTGATTTTGAGTGTTGATAACTGGATGGATGAAAAATCAGTATCTATTGAATGTTACTGAATTACATTTCTTTCAGTGCTTTTCACCATATACATTTCCTTGAATCTGTCTACTTCATTTTTTTAGTAACTGAGAGACTAAAGCTGCTCCTGCTGAGGAGGGGATGTTCCTGACCAGTCCGGTATCCTGTGATACCAAATTCAAACAGCCAGAGTTGTGCTCTGCCATGTTAGCAGAGCTGCTTCATGGGAGTATTTTGGTGGAGAGGAAGAGGGTTCAGCTCATAAACGCATTATGTAGAATCATCAAGGAAGTGTTTCCAGAATGAGCAGCTGCCTATTCCCTTCAAAGCCAACTGAAAATCATAGTAGTCCACAGTGCTTAGCTGGAAACCTGAGAATTTTTCATTAAACATATGATTGGAACACAAATATATTTGGAGAATTAGCAAGTTTTCCTCTCTGTTGGAGGAAAAACTATTGTGACTGATTTACTTTCTCAATAGAAACTGGAAGAGTTTATCCTCTGCCCTCTTGTTCTCTTAATGATATTACAGGTTAAACATAGTTGCCATAGTGTTGCTAATTCCTCTGCTATAAATAGCTTTCTTCAAACAACAAAATAGCAAAAACATTGTGTTTGTTTGGATTTAAAGAATAAAGTATTGATGAGTAGATTTTTGCCATGTCCAAATGACAAATTCAAGAGAACATTGTTGTGCTTTGACAAGGACACTTATACTACTGATGCAAGCTCCTTCACGGAAATTAATGTAGTGAAATGTAGCTTAGGTTTGTTCTTTCTCGCAGAAGATGTGAGACTAAAGCAAAGGCACTAGCTGTTACACAGATGCACAGTTATTTCCCTCTTAAAATTCTTGATTGGGCATTTGTGGATGAATTTCATTGCCTCTGTAAGCTGGAGACAAAAGGAGGTCCAACGAAACTTCAGCCATTAGCCCTGCAAGGTGTGTGCAAAAACCTCAGAGAATTAAAAACATATAGCTGGACTAAACACTAATGGATGGAGAAAACTTTAAGATGAAAAATTCTCTTACTATTCAGTGATTAGATTTCTGTCCAGGGCACTTTTTAGAGTTTGTGAAATTAACACTTCTATGTCAAAAGAAACAGACAATTGAATACACAAATTCTGGCACAACTCCTGCTGATGTTATAGTGGGGAAATAAGGACTGAAACTTTCATTCTTAAATATCTGCAGAAAATTACTATATAAAAAAGGTACATGAAAAACCTTCCTATTCATATTGGGGCTGTGTCCTATGACTTGAGACGCTGTCTGCAGCCATGTATATGCACAGTCAATCATGCGTGTACATTTTTGAACATAGTCATAAAAGTTAACTGTAATCTTTCTTTAAATTGAGACCCCTCCTGGGGGGGTCTTTCAAATGTCCCTACTCAGCAGAGCTGAAACTCTTTACCTGAACTACTTAACATTCTTTTTCTGAAAGCAGTGGGCTAAGGATATACAGCAAATATTTTTTAAAATTTCTCTTGGTATGTATTCCACTGCCTTTTAAGGTGCATGGACAGATTTGTACAATACACCCTGACATCTTCCTGGAATAAGGAGGAAGATTTTCATTTTCCAAGCAAAACCTGTAAAGAGTAGTTGAGCTCAAGGTCATGCACTTCTGCTAGGCCAGGGGCAGTTAAGAATCTTTTACCTTGATGGTTTTGTTCTGCTTGACCAACGCATATGCAGAACTGGTTGTGTGAGCAGGAGAATGCAGGGTTTGGGCAACAGAGCAGAGAACCAGCTCCACCAGAACAGAACATAGCACCAGGTGGTGGTGTGTGGCAGTGGGGCTCCAACACCATGTTGGACGCATTAGGAAAGTAGGAAAGGATCTTGCCATGCTCAACTTGGAAAAGGTTAAGACATAGGTAGAAACAGATGGCAGGGCTAAAAACCCAGTGATTTGCAGAGGTTCAGCTCTGGAGAATATGGGTATACATGAAACACACCGATGCTCTAGGTTAACTTAATGAAATTATCTTTGGTTTTATATTTGTATGCATTTTCATAAAATTACTTATTTCCTTCAAATTGACTGATAAATTTTTTTGTTTTTCTTGTCAAAGGAGTTTCTTTAGTTGTAAGGCTGCACGTATCACAAACATTTAATGATTTATTTCTTTATGTTATGTAGCTGCCTGCATTTTGTCTTAGAGAGCCATAGCATTTTCAGGATTTGCATACAAGTGTTAACATGTCCAGAACATAGAGTCAAACTTTGGTTTATGCATTGCCTTTGAACCTCTTGTCTCTCTATATACTACAAGTGCTAAGGAAGAATAACAGCAGAGAATATTCTGGGTTATATTTTATATGGCTCTATCCATAGCTTTCCTAAAAGAGACAGAGCTTGAAGTTTAGCCTGAATGTCAACCTATTATGCCCTTTTATTTTAACACATAAATCTTGTGGGGTTTAAGATCAATCATGCAGAGGCCTAGAGGAATTGAGTAGCAATAAAATATCTCCCTTGGCTGTTAGGTTTCCTGTTAAGACAGGCCTTTAACTATGCATGATGCATATCAGACCACTGTAATACCTCTGAAGTAAGTGGAACTTCATCAAATGTTGAAATTTAATATTAAAACACAAGCTTAAGTCCTTTCTTTTCTAGCAGTGTCCTTAAGGAACTTCTGAAATGTTGGATGAGATTCACTTGACTCCAAGAGCTGGAACTTTAAAACAAACAGATCAAAGAACTTGTGAATATGGTAAAAATCCTCTAAGATCCTCAAGGAGGAGAGAGAGCTCAAAGCCTGCTTCATTTCTCCTCCCATCTTCACAATTTGCAGTCTTTAGGGAGGAGAGTTTGTGCTGATTTCTGTAGATGTTCTTTAAATCTACTGCTGTCAGAGGCAGTGGTTACTCCTTCTGGCTTTTCTCTGTTGCTTTTGCTTTCTCTTTACATGGTTTCTTTTGCTAAGCTGGAAGCCCATATGGGCTATAACTAGCACTGTCAGCAAAATATGTCAGCCAAATCTCTCATTTTTCCTACCCTAAGGAAAAAGAAGGTAAGTCCACAGAGCAGAGGAGATCCTCAAGAACATTCCCTCCTAAAAGGCATGTCTAGAGGTCTATATGCATGGATAACTGTTTTTTGCCTCTTGGATTCTGTGACAGAGGGACTAGGTATCCTTGGGAAAAAGGTAAATCTGAAAGATGGACATAAACCACATTGTGCTTCGCAGAAGAAATGATTGGTTCTTTTTTTTTTTTTTTTCATTGTTTTACAATGTTGCTGGCATTTTGATGACCTCTGAATGTGATGAACGTGAAGCAGGTGGTTTAGATCCTTATTTCTTTTCTCTTTCCCATTACAAAGTTGTCTTCTCAGAGCCCTGAACTGTCAGATAAGTCTATTGAAAAACAAAACAAAAAAACAAAATAAAACAACATCCAACCCACTTGAATATTAAAACCCTCAGTAAATTCTTTACTTTGGTGTTTTGGAACTATGAAATTGCCTATAGGCTTGATGATTATAGACAGCACACAGTGCAACTTCTCCAAGATCTCACTTACTGCCAAACTGTGACTCATTCTCTAGTCCCACAGTCCTGCAGGGAACTAAGCCATGCCAGACCTTTTCACAGCTTATCTCAGTCTCTGTGCTGGATCAGCTGTGCTGCCTGACAAGCTCTATCATTATGAAATCTAGGAATTCATGAATCATGACTGAGAAGTTGCTAAATTCACCTTCAAAGCACAAGAGCCTGTATGTTTATATGCACGTACATACACACACCCTCACATGGACAAATTATACAATGCATAATTCCATGTATAAGGTTTACTGTTATTTCTTTTCACTTTCAGCCTTTCATGTTTACATTTCACAGTGTTTTCATGTTTGAAAGTTAAAAGCCTTTGTTTTATTTTAAATGAAAAAACCCTACTCATTTCCTCACTCAGGAGCTCTGGAAACCAGTTTTTCAAGAAAAAGGGAAAAAAAACCTAAACAAGTGAGCAATGTTGTTTTGGTGAATGGGAGTCAAGGTTGAAATACAAACGCGTTTTCTGTGTCTGTCAGAAGCAGTTTTCCTCCTCCAGTCTGTGTATGACTAGCCTACTTGGAACATAGACACTGCCTAAGTATTCGTATGATGGTATGTAAGGCTATACTTTTCCCTTTTATAAAATCATAAATTTTTATGCTGTACTTATAAGGTAGAAACATACATATGCATACAACTTGGGGTTGGAATAGGCTATAATGCAGCAATATGGCAGACTGGCATTTAAAGTGTATAAAGGCTTATTTCTGATTTAGATTGCAGGAGCATAGATTATAGATTAAGGCTTCCAAATTGTTAGTGCTTTCTGAGTTTCCACATAGTAGTGAATACATAATGCATGACTTGCGCATATTATGTTGTTCTTATCCAGTCTTTTCCACCATCCCTCTGTTTTGTGCTTTGACAACATATGTGGTAGATTGTGCTATGCAAACTTCTGAGACTGCAGGTGTCTGCTGTTGCTCTTCAGGCATTGCAGAGTAGTTCTGTCACCGTTTTCTCTTGTTTAATCTAAGGGATCTGATTTAGTTATACGTGAATTTAAAATAAAATAGTCAGAAGTGTAAAACAGAGCGAGTGGAAACTGCAGGTTTGGGTTTTTTAATTGATTCAGATAGCTGGTTTTTTTACAGGAAAAGATTTTGCATCTGAGAAGGGTAAATCAAACTCAGTCATGAGAGAATTTGCCCAGTGGAGGGTGCTCTCCTGATACCAACTTTGCTTTGGCTAAGAGTCTGTGGATTTATTCATGGTGCTGTGTAACCAGGGAGACTGCCACTGATCCCTTTTTCCACTGAGAGAAATAGTAATGAGTTTAAACTGGAGCTCGGAAGATTTATGCTAGACATTAGGAAAATCTTTCTAATAGCAAAAATGGGCAAATACATAGATTTCTCAGGGATATTATGGAATACCTATCAGTGAAGATTTTTAAGTCAGTTCTAGTGTCTGACTCTGCAGGAACCTGTCATTAAATGACAGTCAAGTCAGTGCATCACACCTCACTTTTGAAGTTTTACTGCTGGATAAAACAGCTGTATATTAACATGTGGCCCAGTAAAAGTATAGGAAGAGGAAGGAACATTTCCATAGCCCTACATCAGGGTTACCTCTCTTTCAGGAAATAGTAGTTACCTCAGCTGGATCATTATAGTTCACTACATCTTTAAAACCAGCCTCTTCAGAAACCTAGGACTGTTCTTTGCTCATGTCACAAGCTACTTTCTCTTCCCCCTGTAAGCCCAGGGGTGGTTTTTGTTGTTTTTTTTTCCCTCCTGTTTCTTTAAGAGGAGGAACAAGATTTCTCCCTGTGTATAAATAGATGCTTAAAATGAAATAAAACTTACTCTATTTAAAAATAATTTAAAAAGACTAGAAGCAGATGTCAGGGACTGTCTCTGCGTTCATAATGCTTTATCATGACTATTTGAAGGAGTGTGCTACTTCTCTCGTGAGATAGGCACGTTTCTCCTCGGCTGAAGTCAGAACTCTTGTTCACCTCAGTGAGAAGTGGCTCAAGTATAGACTATGTAAAGATTTTGGATTAGATGCTTGGAAAGTAAAACAGAACTGGAGACGTTTTTTTCCTATAAAAACATAGGCTTTCTGTACAAGGTGCAGGGCTAGGCCCCTCCAGAAATTTGGGTCAGGCCAAAACTCCCAAGGAGAGATGAAAAGATCTCTGATCACTGAAGTCAATACAGCTCTCATTTACGGATCTGCTTCCATGTTACACCACCCCAGTTTGGCAAGAGACAAGGAGCACAGGATTGCTTCTGGCTTCCTTTTACAAAAGGAGAATGGACGAAGAACATACTAAGAGAGATGCACAATGATTTGGAAAAAATTCAGGTATTCAAAAAAATCCTAAGTTAATGTATCTCATCCTATTTAAGTGACTATGATTACTTACTATAGCTGAGTGCCACTTACAGTAGTTGCAATATGTACTTTCTTCAAGAAGTGATAAATATAAAGTTTTTGAACTAGGAGAATATTTTCTTATATTGGGAAGAAGTTATCAATGACCATTCCTCTTTCTGGTTGTGAAAGAGGTCGGTGCTACATCACCAGTATGCTAGCATTTTGCTCACCATGATGATCAAAGGCTCTAATGTTCTCTAAAAAGCAGAATGTACTAAGTAAAAACAAGTGGGGGAAACTGTTGTTATCTTTTCTCTTGTGTGGTTTGTTGCAGAGGATCAAGTAGCAAAGTTTGTTTGCCAGTATGTTGTATGAGTTAGTTTCACCAAACATTCCTAAATAATCTCTGAAAAAGAGGGGCTGGAAAATCAATACTAGTCGGAGGACTAAGAAATTCTATTTAAAGCAATAGCCATTCAGAATTTTCACTCAGGGTGAACATGTTTCAGAAAGCATGGTGCCAAACAGCCCGAGGGCAAAAATCAGCGTGGTGCTGTTGAAAGGCACGCGTGCGTGCCTTACTGACCCCTATTGAACCATCTGAAAAGGAGACTACTAAAACTGACTCTGCATCTTGCCTGTTGTCTTCAAGCCTCTGGGACACCTGCCATTTGTTTCCTAAAAGGCCAGGCCTTGCTTCAGATATCTGAGTGAAGTTCACAGGCTCTTGAAAGCTTAAGGCAGAGTCAGGAACGGGATTCAGATATCATTTTGGTCATGTTATAAAAAGAGTGAGTGTGCTTCAACAGGGCATCGTGTAAGGGCAAGTGGGAGAGTGACCAAAGGCTGGAATTTGGGCGTATGGGCAAGAAAAAGCCTGCGATGATGTGGTTGGGTTTTTTTGTTGTTTGTTTTGGTTTGGTTTGGTTTTTTTTTTTTAAGGTTCTGCTTGATGTACGTGGGTATTGGGCCTTCCATTACATTAACCTGCAGTCTTTTCACTTGAATTCATCATGAAAATCAGAGTCTGCATAAAAGGTGTTGCTTACATAATTAATGCATTTGTCCTTATGCTTTAAAGGTGAATGCATTAAGTTAAATCCTTCTGTACTGGCCCTCTTTTCAGATACATGTAGCCCCTGAGTGGTTCTACATGAGTATGCTGAAGTACTGTGCATCTAACTGTTTTTACTCCATAGAAAAGCTGAAGTATTGCAGATGCTTAGAATACAACTGTGTGCAGTGCAGCATGTTTCTCTGGGGTTCTGAAGTCTTATCTATCTGAAAATTTGATAAGCATATGAAATTTAATAAAGTCTAATTAACATTGTGCAATAAAATGTACGGTAAATGTTGTTTATATATCTTTCACTGATGAACAGGACTTTTTATGTCATCGTGTCTGAATAGTTAGCTGTATGCGTGCTAAATGTTGCTTTTAATTAAACAATAAAGAATGTAACAACCTTTATTGTATTGTTGTAAATTTTGATGTTGTACAACAATTTGATTCCTTAAAAATTAATTGCCTAGGAGTGTGTTTAAGTAATATTGATTATGCTGGTGCCTCATGTTGATCTGTGATACTTAACCCAGCATTTAAAATATCTTTTTTCCATTATACATTTGTGATGCAAGAATAAAAGCAAAGTACAAAACAAATAGGCACTTGAATTCTAATAGCAATAAGCAATAAATGTCAGGCATCTGGAAATTATGGTTGCAATTTCATCAGAGTACACTTTGTTCTTCTATTATGCCTGCATGAATTTTGCTACAGGCAAAATCTATTACAGATAACAGTTAAGAACCTTTCTAATCTACACAGATAGTCCTGGAAAAATACTAGAAAACAAAATGTTGAAAAATGCAGTATTGCCAAGTAAAACTGACGTGTAGAAAATAATGTGATCATACTTAGAACTGCAGACATAATTTCTTTAAGATCATGTTGAAGCAAATTTCTGAGATGTTTGGTCCTGCTGAAGGGCATATAACTAATAACATGCACTGTATCATTAAATGTGTTTGGGTACTGTATATAGATAGATACTTATCTCTATTCTATGGACTTTTTATTTTGCTTGTTTAATGATTGCTACCTGAAATAGCAGTTACCCAGCTGAAGTATGCATTAGAAGCCAGTACTTTTCCATTGTCCATGATTATATTTGAGTAGTGGCTATTTCTGCTCCAGGTCATCTCTATTGCCCTATGAAGGCAGTATCTATTGCCTCTGAAAGTATTAGTTTAATACTTTCTATCATTCATTATGATACTTTATAACTCTTTAATTGACCCTGAAGATCTATGGCTTGTTGATACAGTTTGCTTAGGGACATGGTTTAGTGGTGAGCTTGCAGTGTTGGGTCAAAGGTTGGACGAGATGATTGTGAAGGTCTCTTCCAAATAAAGACATTCTGTGATTCTGTAATTATAATTCTGTCAAACCCTAAAAGTTGATTGTTTATTTTATGTAATTTTTGGTACCAAAATGCCATGTTCTAGACAGCTTAAATTCATCCTAGGTTTACTCTGGAATAATACAAAGATTAGATACCAGTAAGGATGATACTGGTGTTAGAGAGATGCTCAATATTTTGTACTTGTACTTCTGCTGTGGGATATAACACCAAACTGAAAGAGTAACTTGATTTGTACTTTTTAAACAATCTCTTACCAAATTGAAAGTGAGTGTGTTGGCTTGTGTTTATCTCTTTTTAGTAAGAAAGTCTAAATTATTCTTTCAGTGTAAACATTAGTCCTGGAATTTTTTTCCACACTTGCCAAGGAAGATCTCTTCTGCAATTATAAAATGTACAAATATATGTTTTGCATCTGCAGTTTGATTTCTTCACTAACTAGGTGTTTATTTCAATAACCACTGAAGGTGGATAAGCATAAAACTTGTTTCATGTTCATGCAGTCAGTAGCATGATAATGGAAGTGTTAAAACTTGCACAGTTCTTGCAGGTTTTTTTTATGAATAGGTATCTTGTTACAATGTCATGAAATATGATTTAAATAAATTTATCATAATGAATTATATCCAGCTTCAAAAATGTTGCTTCTGTTCTGATGAGTCAAGTAGTCTTAAGGGAATGTCTGTTACCAAAATGTTTGGTGGAAGTAAGGATAGAAGTTTTTTGAGGAATACATTTAGAACGAGAATTGTTTTTACCTTTTGATGTATTATTTAACATCAGTGAAACGGGAGAACTGTGAATCTCAAACTCTTGTTTTAATCCTTTTATTTAGAAAAAATCAGAACTTTAAAGGAGTAGGTGCAAGGTTACCCCTTCAATAGGAGAAGGAAAACATTTCACAGTGAAGATTAAGATACCTTTTTTTCCTATGTGATGTAGGGTCTGGACAACCTTTGGATTTTTGGTGAAATATAAAAAGGAGTTTCTGATCAATATGAAATAGGTCATGACTTCTAATAGAATCAGTTTCCACTTTTGCATGTTGGGAAAATCTTTGTAACACTTTCTCCATATAACTTTGTTTATTGGAGGGGGAGGGGGATTAGTTCATTTTTTTTCCTTTTTATAAATGAGTAGAACATCATCTATGTATTTATTTTTTTTTGTTTTGATAGTACTTGAGGAACAAATGTGAGCTTGAGCTATTTTTATTTAGAAATGTTTTCTTTAAACAGAGAGATAGAATTTGGCTTTGGGGTAATGAATCAGTCAAAATTGATGCAGATGGGATGGTTGGTTGGGGAGAATTGTAAATTATTCTGTTCATTCCAGCAAACACATGTAGATTTATGGAGTCATGAAGAACAGTCCATACCATTTGTCTAAGTAACATGGCTGAAGAAGAGGCTATCTTCTTCCTCAAACAGATGGATTATGTACAAAAGTTAATGAATTTTGTCTATAAAATTCAGGAATTAAGCTGTCCATGGCAAACTAAGAATTTTTTCATTTTTCTCCCTGCTCCCTTGCTTCACTCTTCGTGATGAACACTTCAGTACCATGGCCATGTGACTATGCTGGCAGTGGTGTTTACAAAGGTTTCAACAGCTCATATCTGTCTTCCCAAATGATGTGAGCTAAACAGAAACGAAACAATCCTGAAGGTGAAAATGAACCTTTATATTACGTGTAATCTCTTACAATTCTTGTGGGGTCTTCTCATGGGTGCTCTTGTTCTGAAATGTAAGATCAACTGAAGAATTATAAAAATACTTTCATATTTAATATCAGAATGAACAAAGCATATTAATACCTTGGATGCCACTAGGGTTGCAAACCATAGAGCTAGATTTTGTCGTGATTGTGCATACCTATGGATTTTTAAAATTTGTAAAGAAAAGAGGACATAGTCAGACTTAAATGGCACTACATGTGTGAGGAGGGTTCGTATTTCAGTTCTTGAGATCACAATCAGACTGTAGTCTCTGGCATTATTTTTATAAGGAGATAAAGCATGCAACCATAGGAACAAACAGAATGCTTTTTAAAGATGTGTGCTGTATTAAGTGCTAAGTTAATATTCTGTTTTCAGCTGGTTATACATATTAACTTTTATATTCAGATCAAATACTTATGTGAATAGAATTTATTGTGGATGGCATACAAAGATCATCTCCCTATATACTTAGTGGAATGTCATTTTGAATGAAAATGGTTTATCTGAATAAGTTTGCTCATAATTTTGCTGATAATGGGCAGAATTCTTGTATTTTCATGTGAATATTCGATACTATTTGTTCAAGTTTTATATTTGGATAATTTAAAAATTCTAGTTATTATATTAAAATGTACAAAACATCTAAAAAGACATTTTTCATAACTTGAGATTTTTAATTCAATTCCCTGGTATACATCAAAAGCATTTCAAACATTTGTGATTTATTAATTTTTAAGACCTTTAGTTCTAATAGTGTTCAGTGTAGCCTTGATTCGGGATACAGAATTCCTTCCAAATTTATTCCTTCTATCATTACCACTCACTTGCCCTGTTTTGAACCTAATGACCCTTATTAGTGTCCTACAGATGCCTTTAGATTCTGCTAATTCCTTGGTTCTTCTGCAGTTTTCTCTTTATCTGAATTTAAGGAGATTTCAAATATTTCTCTTGTCTCTCTCACAAAATTCTTGCCAGCCCAGGATCTCACAAAATGCAAGAATTATCCAAGAACCCATGACATTCTCCTTGTGGCTTATTACTGGTTTTGGTTTTTTTAATGGTAAAACCTTCCTCTGATGTCTCCTGAGGTTCAGGTGTCTATACACCTACAGATAATTTTGTCATTGCTTTGTACCATGCTGCTTTTGGTTTCCATTGATTCATTCTTCTCCGTTACAAATGTAAACAATTTATCTTCCTGAAGGTGCTCTTTGAGTCTGTTTCTTCAAAGTTCTTTGCTAAATCTTTATTCCTATCCATGTATGTCCTGACTCCTCAATTTTGTCCCAAATAGCAAGCTTTTATCTGCTTCTCCTACATTATATATTTTTTCATGCCTTTTCTACCCTCCCTAAAAGGATTCATGAGGCCACTGCTATTTGCTACTTAAGATCTCACCAAACAAATTGTTTGAAGAATGAACGTTCTTCTATTGGTATGCTTAAGTTTTATGATACTTTTAAAAGATGGATCTAATGTAAGTTGTGCCCACTTGAATTACCTTCACCTTGGCTTTCTGTCCTTCATGCACTGGTTCTTTTCTGCTGTTCCAGAGAAGACAGGTCCTGCAACCAGGACCAATTTGTTGAGTACTCTCCCTAGAAGACTCTGAACAAGAGTTAGTTCTAAGAAAAACATCATCCTTTCTTGTTGCTAATGTAAGTTTCACACTCCATATAACGAAAATCAAGGCACTTCCATGTCCTAATTGAGTTTAGGACAGTACCAATTTTTGGCACTTACGGCAGTCAGATTATTTTTGCTCCCTCCAAAAATCCTACTTAAACTTTTCAGAAACTTTATTAGATTTTTGTTGTGTAGTGACACTGGTTTGTTTAGAAATGTTTGCAATCACTCAGTAGACCGCAGAACACCACAGTTTTAGATGGGGAACTTGCCAAGTGATACTTTTTTGTATGGATTCCAGATTCTCTGCAGTGGAAGCCGTGACCTACTTAACACAAATGAGATTGCTTAATGGCTACTGATTGGTTGTCGGAGTGTTTTCTTTAAATATACATATCCATCATTAGCTGCTTTGTAATAATAAATGTCTCCTGTGTTATCCCATTTGTCTGTTTATATCACAAAGTAATGTCATATTATAAAATGCAAATGTGTTCGTTGAGATAAGTTTGCTTTATCCTGATGTTGAGTAGTGTAGCTACATTACATGACATACAAGGTGTCAACTAATTAGGTATTAACAGATCTCTTATGTAATTGCACTTCAGAAATAATTTCTTTGAAGTGAATAGTGCTCTAAAGTACTAGGCAAGAGCTACCAGAAAAATGCCAGAGCACAAGAAATCATGCAGAGATATTCTGTGCAAGGGATTTGTATTCAGAGATGTGATAAAATGATGAAGGCATTGCACAGATAACATGAGGGATAGCTAATACGTTGTTATATTTTTGTCATTTTTATTCTGTTTCTGGTTACATGCCTTGTTTGTCAAATGTAATGGCAGAGTTTTGCCTTAGCAGAAAGGAAAGCTATTTCTAATGCTGTTAGACTGCAAGTGAACATGATCTGAAACTTCTGCATTTTTTTCCCCTACCTAATCATTATGAAACAGATGGCTATTAATTTCTAATATTCAGAATAGGTTTTGCATATTATATATTTAAAACTGGAGTTAAGAACAACTACCTGATAGTTTCATAAAAATCATTTATGAAATTATCAGGTAAAGTATCTGTAACAACTTTCTTTTGGTTGTGCACTATTAAAGAAACTGGGGGGAAAAAGAAGAGCCAAATTATGAAGCAATTATATTTGAAACAAATTTTTTAAATATGTTATTTTTTTCAAAAGGACTCATTATGAGATTCCTAACGGAGTAAATTTATTCTGCTTTGAATTCAGCAGGAGTAAAGCAAGGTCAGGTTTAAGATTTCTTGATGGCATGATGTTAGGTAGTTGATGTCCATGAATACTGGATAGATCATCTGGAAGTTTAGAATTATGGTTTATTTCTAGCCAGTATCAAATCCTTGGCTAGATTTCAAAAAGTGCTTCCACTCTAATAAAATGTGGTCTTTCAGTTTAAAAACCTGGCCTTCTTCAGGAACCTCCCTAACATGAAGAGGTCTGGACATGTCCCCCTCACAGCTCTCACTTGTCTTCTCATGATCAATCAGTTTTTATACACCACACTTCAAAAACTGCAGTCAGGATATTCTTGCTATTCTGTGAATGCACTAATTGTCTCCCTAAACTGCAAATTTATGGAAAGGGGAAAAAACCCAGTTTTCTTGTGTGGACTGTGCTTTTTCATGGCCAGCTAATCACTTGTATTTTCTCTGAATCGTGCAGATGTGGTTGCTGGGGTAGAGGTGGAAACAATAAGGTCTGTTTTACCCCTGTTACAAATAGACTCTTCTACACCCACACGGGCTGAACCCAACTGGCTTATCACTTTTGTCTACCCTTCACTTCATGGAATGTTTGCATTTTTAGTGTGAATTAATTCCCAAATTCATTGCACTGAAAAGTCCTCTGTCTGAAAGCTAGCAAATACCAATTATGAAGATATGCTTCCCTAGCCAATTAAAATGTGCAGGTGCAATAACTTTGCTATCAACACCTTTGGTGTTTATCTAGAAAGTTTTATGTCGAGAAATATTTTGAAATAGCATTGGGAAATGATCCCATTAGAAAAATATTCTTACTACTTGATGCTAAAAAGGTAACAGAAGTACTGGATGCAGTACTGACTGGTGTTGATATCAATTAACCCCCACTATTTCAGTGACCAGGGAAAGTGTCACCCTGGATGAAGAGGAAATAGGAGGGAAAAAATAATATTAACCTCTGTTTAATTAACTATAAGGACTTGTATTACCAAAGAGGACTATCCTCACAGATAATTAGATTTATGTAGTTATTGTGGAGGGAGCAATTTTGCTTCTATAGCCTGGCTATCATTTTCACAGAGCAATAGTTCTTTACCCTGAAGCCAGTGGGAATACAATGAAGCACTGTAATGACAGTGACAATAAAGCAGGCAGTTGTATTCAGAAAATGGAACATAATAAACTGTGCAAAGTATCTGTAGTGAAATATGTAGTGCTCCCCAGATTCTGATAAACCTTTTCCTAGGAACACTCAGGGATTGCCTATTAAAAAGAGTAAAGGTAAACCCAGAATCAAGAGGGCTCCAGGAACCTGTATTAGGTAAGCTGACAGTATGTGTTATTACTGATAACAACTATTTAGGGTTAGCTTTCAGTTTGCTGCAATCACAGTACATAACACTAGACAAGTGCTGCCGTTTTGCCTGTTTCCAGCAGGAGCTCTGAGAGCTTTGCCATCTCTTCTCCTTACCTTATTCATTACTTTTCCCTTATTCAGGCTTCAGCAAGATCTTTAAAGCTTGTTTTACAGGTGCAGCTTCTCCAAACTAAGCCATGATTCATCCTTGCACAAAGCTGTAAGATAAGGTATGGTATCCTAAAAGAAGGTTTTAGATTATTCTTCAAACAACGTAAACACAAAAGCATAATCTCTTGAAAGTAGTTTATAAGTTAATATTTTGAATGTTGTTCTTCTCAGGGGTTTTGGGTTTTTTCTTTTTTTCCCTTGATAAAACTCCCGGTTACCCATTCATACAATGCACCCCTAAATAGAGCGATGGACAGAGGTCTGGATGGGTTGAGTTTGATGCAAGTCTATTGGGAACAGTTTGGCCAGGTAGAGTGTCTGAAGGGCCTCCAGCTCTTTCTTCTGCTAATGTTCTTGCAGTGGAGACCAGTATGTTGTGGTCTGGTCCAGTGTTTTCCCAGAGATTGTGCTTTCCCTCATACTGTGATCTCATTCTTAAAACTTTGCGCACAGAACTTGTGGTTTACGTGACACCCAGATAGAGCCATGCCCTGCTTTTTGACAGTGGTATGACTGTTTCTTCTCAGCCAGATGTATTTATTTTCATCTTTCTACTGTTACTCCTAACAGTAATTTCATAATCAGATGAATAGCTCACATTTTGCTTTTGTCACCAGTCACCTTCATATTTTGAAACAAAGGCAGCTCAGGAGGAAGAAAATAATCCATAGTCCCTCTTGCTGAAGTACTCTCTCATGCAGGTATAGGGCTTATATGACAAAACTTTGCCCTGAATGACCTTTGGAATGTGTATGCAAATGTCTTACGGGGTGTAAATCTGTGTGGGCATTTGCTGGTGACATCAGGCAAGCCAGACTGGCACCTGGCTGCAGAATTCTACTCTGAAAGTGGCCACAGCATTTTACAAACTCATAAAAGAACCAAAACCACGTGTGTGAATCAACTTTAGGAAGATTGTTATGTAGCTGCTTAACTACTAAAAAGAGAAACGGGAGCTAGTTTTTCTTTCCTCTTCTGGGCACTTCCCTACTTGGTCAGGTTAAGCTTTTAACTCTAGGCTAATCTTCCTTCTGTGTTCAAGGGGAAAGATCATAGTATCATTATGGTTGGAAAGGACCTCTAGGATGTTCGGTCAAGTAAAATTTTACTGCCTACCTTGTATTGGCTAGTTGTAGACCTACACAGCTGCATAATGCAGCTACTCCACATGAAGGTGCATTTCATTGGGGTGGAGAACATGGCTTGACTTACTCTGGTTACTCTAATTTACATATTAGCGCTTGCTTAATGAGCACAAGTTAGCCTTTTTCCTTATTGCATATGGGTGTCTTTATAGAACTGAAGCCTCAAATGAAAGGCAGCATTAAAATTTTCTACCAAGGGAGAAATTATGTATGGTGTAGTAAACCCTATGCATAAATGAAAGATAAGGAGAGGAAAAAATACTAACCCAAAACCAACTCATATCGTTAGCTCAGCTGGCACTTGGTGAGTATTAGACTATCTAGAGAATCATGACAAATGATTCAACGTGAATAATTGTAGAGGTAGCTGTAATACCCGCAGATGCTTCTACAGAGCTGCTACTAAAGAAATTTTTCAGTTGACAGTGAAGTGATTGGTTAATGGCAGACATGGAGATAATTGACAACTCAGCCAAAACATCTGGGAATGAAATACGTTTTGTGAAAGAGCTAAAACCCTTGTGTTGAGAAAATGTATTTTTTTTCTCTCTGATCCGTTCTGTCAACAAAATACTTTTCATCAGAAACATCAAAGCCGTTTCATCTGCAGATTTCATTTTTTGAATCCCTTAATCTATTCTGTTGACAAAAAATTCTGTCAACTGCCTCAAACCATTGTATTAACAAATTTCATTTTGTCAATCATGATTTATTCGTTTGGCAATTGCATTCTATAATACTATTCTTCATTCTGTGGAGAGAATACATAAGTCAGTCTTCGTCCTAATTTTTTAGGAAGTGAAACTTGAAAGTAGAAGTAGTATCACAGCTGCTAATCTACTGAATCTATCCACTGACTTGTCTTATTTTAAATCTATCCAGCTGAATATAAGTTTTTGCTGAATAATGCAAAAGTTCAAGTATGGAAGCTTCGGGTGTCATGAAAACACAGTCCTCTCTTAATGTTTTCTTTGCAGTGTCTGTCTAATTGTAGCTTTCAGGCTGACAATACAAATACGATCTCTAACGAGGTGCACTTTAACTGGTTTCTCAATATTGATGTACTGGAGGCATGTTGTAAACTCACTGCTTACAAGGAACTACTGAAATAGAACAAAATATTGACGCTACACCTAGTGCAATTGACGCTAATTTAGCATTAACCAATATAGTATATAAATTAATTGCTAGCAAGTTCATTCCTTAAAGAATATATATTTCAAAGCAGAATCCCATGATAAGAGAAGGATAAGCAAAAGCTTTGAGTATAAGATGACAGTAATACAAATAAAAATAAAAATAAAAAATAATAAAAAAAATTAGTCGTATAGCTACTTCTTGTATGAATGGAGAAAAGAGTCACTAGAGTTTGATCCATATATAACACAAGATAATGAATGGACAGTGATTTATTTCCTGTGCCTCACTGGGTATATCTTTACTTTGTCTGATTTTGATCATTCTGAGATATTTATTTTTCAGGCATTTTTCTTAATTTCCAGATGAAATACAGTAAATGTATTTTGGATTATAAGGGAAGATAGAAGCAGCCTAAGTACTAGATAATTTTTAAAGTGCAGTGTATAGCTGTATCTACTGCATGGTGAACAAGCTTGTAAAATAGGATTGTGCTATTAGTATCTTACTGAAAGTTTTTGCAGAGGAAGCCTTTCAGAAATGGAGTTTCCCCTCAGTATAAAAGGAATAATCAAAGTAGTCATAAAATTTATCTGCAATGGTTAACTTTTCTGATCTATAGGAAAAATTAAGCAGTAACCTTGAGTTGTTGGCAGAGCATCATAATAGGTTTGAGTTGTTGTCTTGACTCAGGTTCTGCTGCCTAGAAAACAGCAGTGTGCTGTTTCTTCATACCTGGCCAAGTCCTTTGATCACAAATTCTGGATCCTGCCACTGTGTAGTTTGGCATACTAATATATACTTAAAATTGGTAGGTGCTTGGCATATGTGGCTGAAAAAAGGGGTGCCCTATGAGTACTGAATATGTGACTAAGGATGTAATTTTTTCACTGCCAGAGATTCGAACAGTGGAAATTGAAATGAAGAGAAATAAATCACTGCAAGGAGCACCATAGTGGTACCAGCCATTTGTGATTATGTTTGAATTTCCTCTCTTACATGTAGGAAGAAGTCCTGTAGCTGTGACTTCTCCAGCACATTGTACTCAGTTTGTCAGTGCCCTACCCAAAGAAGGGCCAGCCACAGAACTACATAAAATGGCAATAAAAACTTAATGCAACTATTAAGTTAGAATAGAGGTGCCTGCTTCACCTCCTCTGGTTTCATTGAGTAATAGATATGAGGCCCTCCTGGAAGACAGTCAGTCGTGTTCTTGTAACCAGGTTAAAGGTAGGGGTGTGGGATGGGGGGAGACTTGGAGGCAGGTTCCACCTCATAGAGACAGGTGAGTCCTCCCCCTACCTCCCCCTCCTCCCCCTTTGCCCTCACTTAAGGGGTATGGACCCCTCGAATTTGACAAACCTTCTGATGAGGATCCAGCTGGTGATTCACCCATAGCTTGTCCCTCAGCCTCACAACTTGGGACTTCCTCAACGAGGAAGAAAAGGAAGGTTCTTGTAGTAGGTGACCCTCTTGTGAGGGAAACAGATGGGCCTGCCTGTAGACTGGACCCATCCCACAGGGAAGTCTACTGCCTCCCTGGGGACTGGGTTAGAGATGTTAAAAGGAGGCTGCCTAATCTGTTGCACCCCTCTGATTATTATCCTTTAATAGTTTTCCAGGTTGGTGGTGATGAAGTTTCTGAGAGAAGTCCTAAGGCAATCAAGAAGGACTTCAGGGCACAGGGGCGATTGGTTGAAGATTTGGGAGCACAGGTGGTGTTCTCCTCAATCCCTCAAGTAGTAGGGAGGAATACAGAAAGAGGGAGGAAAACAAATATAATTAACACGTGGCTGCGAGACTGGTGCCATCGTTAGAATTTTGGGGTTTTTGATCATGGAGAAGTTTATATGGTGCCTGATCTACTGGCAGCAGATGGAGTGCACCTATCTCAAAGGGGGAAAAGGATCCTTGCACAGGAGTTGGCAGGGCTCATTGAAAGGGCTTTAAACTAGGTTTGAAGGGGGAGGGGGATAAAATCATACTCATTAGAGATGAGACTGGGAATAGCCTTCAGTCTGCCATCCCACTTGAGGTGGATGTGTGTGACTACAGACACACAGGGCTCTCCAGTAGATTAGTGGCCACAGAGGTGGCCAAAAATGGTTGGATTAAAAGATTGAAAACTAAAAACTTTGCTTCTTCTCTGAAATGCTTATATGCCAATGCACAGAGCATGGCGAATAAGCAGGAGGAGCTAGAGATATATGTTAGAATGCATAACTATGACATAGTTGCAATTACTGAGACATGGTGGGACAGCTCACATGACTGGAATGTTGTTATGGATGGCTGTGTACTATTCAGAAGAGATAGACCAGCAAGGCATGGTGGTGGTGTTGCTCTCTATGTGCGAGAACAACTGAAATATATTGGGTCCTATCCATGAGGGGAGGTAGAACAGGTTGAAAGCTTGTGGGTAAAAATTAAGGGACATGGAAAAGGGAGTGAAGCTGTTCTGGGTGTCTACTACAGACCACCAAACTAAGAAGAAGGTGCTGACGAGGCCTTCCACAGTCAACTGGAAGTGGCCTCTAGAACATTCTCCCTGATAGTCATGATGACTTCAATCACCCTGATATTTGTTGGAAAGCCCACACAGCCAGGCATATCCAGTCAAAAAAGCTCTTGCAGTGTACAGATGATAACTTCCTGATGCAGGTAGTGGTGGAACCAACAAGGAGAGGTGCACTGCTGGACCTTATATTAACTAATAAGGAAGGACTGGTTGGGCACATTAGGGTCGGGAACAGCCTAGGTGATAGTGATCACGATATGGTAGAGTTTAGTATTATACAAGGGGGAAGTAGAGCAGTAAGTAGGACTACAACCCTGGACTTCTGCAGGGCTAACTTTGAACTGTTCAAAGATCTGCCTGCAGGAATCGCGTGGGCTAGGACTCTGGAGGGTAAAGGATCCCAAGAAAGTTGGCTAACTTTTAAATACAGCTTCCTCCAGGCCCAGGGTAGATGTATACCATTGAGAAAAAAATCGGGAAGGCATGCTAGGAGACCTGCATGGATGAGCAGAGAGCTTCTGAAGGAGATTTCAAGGAAGAGAGAAGTATAGAGTTCATGGAAAAAAGTACTTGTCAGTTGGGAGAGTTATAGAGAGGTAGTCAGGGCATGTAGGAAGGAAACAAGGAAGGCCAAAGCCCTCTTAAACTTAAATTGGCAAATGAAGTAAAAGAGAGTAAGAAGGGCTTCTTCAACCTAAGTGCTAAGAGGAAGAATAGGGAAAGTGTGGGGCCACTGCTGAATGAGGCAGCAGTCTAGATAACTGAGGATGCAGAGAAGGCAGAGGTGCTGAACACCTTCTTTTCTTCAGTCTTTACTTCTAAGAGCACCCCCTGTGAACTCCAGTCCCTAGTTGAAGGGAAGAGAGCCTGGGGGAGGGATGACTCTTCACCGGTCAGTGAAGACTGGGTGAAGGACCAGTTACGTAAGTTGAATGTACATGGGCCCTGATGAGTTGCACCCAAGAGTGCAGAGTGAACTGGTTGATGTTGCCCTACCACTCTCCATTATTTTTGCAAAATCATGGCAAACAGGAGAGGTGCCGGAGGACTGGAGGAAAGCCAGTGTCACTCCAGTCTTCAAAAAGGGCAGGAAGAAGATTCCAGAAAACTATAGGCCAGTCAGCCTCACTTCCATCCCTGGAAAGATAATGGAGAGGCTCATTCTGGAGGTCATCTCTAGGCACATGGAAGAGAAGAAGGTTATCGGGAGTAGTCAGCATGGATTTACCAAGGGCAGGTCATGCTTGAATAATCTAATAGCCTTCTATGATATTGTAACTGGATGGATAGATGCAGGGAGACCAGTGGATGCAGTCTGTCTTGACCTTACCAAGGCTTTTGACACGGTCTTCCATAACATCCTTGTGGAGAAACTTAGGAAGTATGGGATAGAAGAGCAGATAGTAAGATGGATTAGTAACTGGTTGGACAATAGAGTCCAGAGAGGGGTGAGGATTTGGGAGTTCTGGTAGACAAGTTCTCCATGGAACAGCAATGTGCCTTTGTGGCCATGAAGGCCAATGGTATCCTGGTGTGCATTAAGAAGAGCATGTCCAGCAGATCAAGGGAGGTTCTGCTTCCCCTCTACTCTGCACTGGTGAGACCTCACCTGGAGTATTGTGTCCAGTTCTGGTCTCCCCAGTTCAAGAGAAACAGGGATCTGCTCAAGTGAGTCTAACAGAGGACTACAAGGATGATGAAGTGACTGGAACACATGCCTTATGAGGAAAGGCTGAGACACCTGGGGCTCTTTAGTCTGGAGAAGAGAAGACTGAGAGGGGATTTGATAAATGTTTATAAATACATGAGGGCTGAGTGTCAGGAGGAAAGGGACAGCCTCTTCTCACTCGTGCCCTGTGACAGGACAAGGGGAAATGGATGTAAGCTGGAGCACAAGAGGTTCCATCTTAACATGAGGAGGAACTTCTTTACTGTAAGGGTCACAGAACATGGGAATGGGCTCCCCAAAGAGCTTGTGGAGTCTCCTTCTCTGGAGATTTTCATAACTCACCTGGATGTGTTCCTCTGTGACCTGTGCTAGATTGTATGATCCTGCTCTGGCAGGGGGGTTGGACTCAAAGATCTTCAAGGTCCCTTCCAACCCCTCACACCCTGTGATACCTGTGATATTCTAGGCTGGGATAAACTGCAACACTTGTGTCCAGGTGCTACTCGAACAAACAGTTCAGTAAGTCTGTAAAGTAATTTGTTGCTGACTGCTCACAGTGCCTTTAGTTGTGGCCTTTGACATTTTCCAAGTGAGGCCATTAAGATACTGTTGTATAACTGTGGATTTTGGTGGGACATAGATCAATCATCTTCTCTCTGCGTCTTGTGTTTAA
Source organism: Megaceryle maxima (assembly GCA_024605025.1). Taxonomy (NCBI): domain Eukaryota; kingdom Metazoa; phylum Chordata; class Aves; order Coraciiformes; family Cerylidae; genus Megaceryle; species Megaceryle maxima. The sequence continues at coordinate 420 of JANHGN010019167.1, read as the reverse complement.
AAATCATGCACCAGAACCAAGCTGCCTTTTTGGACAAATGTTAGGTAGTTTCTGACTTCCTGTAACATTTCAGGGGTCCTGCAGCAGAGTGTTCTGGGCTTCTTCGATGAATTCAAACTGTGGTTTTAAAGAAGGACTTGCCACAATAGCTGAAATAGACTTTTCCTGATAAGATCAATCACTGGGTAATAGATAGGCCATCTGACCAGTCCAGAATCAAACATGACCCCAAACTAGGCATTTACATTGATAGTTTTTATTTAATTTTCACAAACATAAATTGAAAAAAATCTTTAAAAAGGGGATCAATCCCCCTTTTCTTTGAAATTAAATATTACTGTGGGATGACTCTTCCCAGTCTCAAGTCATCCCATTGCTTTTGTCCAGGAGCAATCTGTGTTCAGTGTTATTTCTGTTGAC
>JANHGN010019166.1:0-27352 GCA_024605025.1 Megaceryle maxima | reverse complement strand
GGGGGGTAAAAAAATGGCTCCTCTTTCTCCACACAGCTTATGAGGAAAAAGCAAACCAAACCAAAATCACCACAACAAAACCACCAATGAATTAAGAATAACTTATATAGTTAAGACTAAGCCAATGAACTTAAATTCATATAGTACTATAACACTTAGAATAAAAAACCCAGCAGATACAGGCTTGAGAACCTTCACAACATTTCTATCATTTGCTGTTATCTGCCCCACTCCCTTCTTCTCACTGCACTTTACGAGTGCTATCAGTAATGTATCTTCTTCCCCATAGTGCTCTACAGCCTAATCTATGTATGCCAGTAATGTTTCCTTCTTATCCTTAGAACACACTGTGATAAACTGCACCATAACACTTAAGAAAGGCTTCCTGAACTTCCAACAACTCTCTAGCTTTTTAAGTTTACCCTTCTATTGCTGTCTGGGTTCTTTTTTTTTCACCTTAGACAATACCTATTTCATGAGAGTAGTGGAAAAGTAGAGATATGAAAGCTCCTTGATGACTCTTAGATCCATTTTACACACACACAAAAGTTCAACAAAGTTCCTTTTAAGAATATAAGTTTTCTTTCCAAGGTTTCCAAGAATGTCTTCTGATAGCATTTCATGTTAAGTCTGCATTTTCTGACACGAATTGCCTCGGGCAATCTGCTCTTATTGCAATATCAGTGTGATCTGTCACGCGATCACGAGGAGGCTGAACTGTTCATTTTAGGCTATTGGGCAGTGATAGGACTGGAGGGAATGGGTTAAAATTAGAGATGGGTCGATTCAGGTCAGATATTAGGAAGAATTTCTTCCCCATGAGGCTGGGGAGACACTGGAGCGGGTTGCCCAGAGAGGTGGTGGAAGCCCCATCCTTGGAGGTTTTGAAGACCAGGCTGGATGGGGCTCTGAGCAACCTGCTCTAGTGGGAGGTGTCCCTGCCATTGGCAGGGGGGTTGGAATGAGATGGTCTCTAAGGTCCCTTCCAACCCTGACAATTCTATGATTGTGGATAAGCTAAAAAAAATTGAAAAACACCAAAGGGCAATACTTGGATTTTCTTTCATACCAAATCTGTGAAGGGTGTTGAGGATATTGAGCTACTTCAAGTCTTTAAACTCAGTGGACTGGAAGCAGGAAAGGGAGCTGGTTATTAGTTCCTAGGTTTGAGGGTTGTTTTCATCAGATAGATGTAACCTCTCTTTGTTACCTGTAGCTTTGGTATTCATGAACATTTGCTCATTTAATAGATTTCTGTGATTCTCAAAGATTGCTGCCAGGAAAAGTAATCATCTGATTTCAGGTTCTTGAAAATCTGAATAGCCTGCATTTTTGACACATCCTTTTCCTTGCCAGTGACACATTCATCATCAGATACAAGCTTCCTAGGTGTTGTCTTGTCTTCAGAAGGTTTCTTAACTTGATGGTCTTCCTGACTAATATCCATCTTCACACCACATTTTAGGCTGTGGAAGCAATAGTCACCAACTTGGCAAAGGAAAACTGGCTCAGTGCTGTCAGGGTTTAACACCACCAAGTTATCCTGTGACAAAGGCTGCTTCCTAGGAAGATCACTTCCCTTCTGTAAGGCAGGCAAACACATCTTTGTGGGTTCTGAATGTCCATGGGGACCTGAAGGGACAGTAAGATAGTCTCCAAAAGTATGTAGGTGCAATTCAGGAGAAAAAGCTGGTGCTTGACCTGAAACTGGGACCATGACACCAGTTTTCCCAGAAGAAAACTCCTGGCAAGGGTGGTCACCGGGGGGCTGGGGCTCCTGCGAGTCACAAGGTAAGTCTCCAGCACTGACAAGGGGCAGATGGATGGAGTGGCTGGCTGCTGGCTGTAACAGGCTCTCTGTGCTGATGTACTCCAAGGGACACTGATCAGGAGATGTGATACATCTACGAGCCTTCGGAGATTTCTGCTCTTCTATCCTCATGCTCGTGCCTTTCCCACAGGCTGGTGGAGCCAGTGAGACTTCTTCCTCACCATCGAGGTGCTGCATCATTGCCTTCTGAGCTGGGAGCAGGAAGGGCTGTGGAGGACCTGCTCTTGACTCTTCTTGGCTCTGCAGAGCCTGGGGACAGTCTTCCTTTGGGAGGGTCACATACTGAAGGGAAACTGATTTCTCAGGGGCTCCCACTGGGTCCACCTCCAGGGTCTGACGCATATCAGGCTGGGAGGACGTCACCGGGCTGTACAAGTATGGACCATTGAAAGCAAAGCAAGTGGTTGCTGCCTGGGAAGCACTGCTTGCATCAGCACTGTTTCTCCTTGAAACAGGAAAGGTATGACCAGCACTATGACTTGAGCAGACAACTGGAACGTGCTCTGCCTCATTTAAAGCATGGTATGAGTTCTGTAGGTCCAGTGCAACAGGGAAAATGTCTGTCTTTTTAGCCAGCCCTTCAGGGGACTTTGCCAAATCCTTGGTCTCCCTGCATGTGAGAAAGTTAGAAGTCACTCATGGGAGATATGGGTGTGGTAAACATTAAATATAACACAAGCTTAGTTGAAAACACATGTAGTTACACCTGGAGTTAGAAAAAAGTCTTTCTTGGAGAAGCAGAATAACCCAGATAGCAAAAAAAAAAATTGTATCTCTTCCTCAAAAGCCACTTGTCTAGGCTTTTTAGCAACAGAACATTTAATTACTTAATTATATCCTGCCGTGACACAGGCAGCTCCGAGACCATCACCCACAGTGTCACCATAACGTGTCATTTCAAGAGTAGGTTGGATGGGACTTTGAGCGACCTGCAGGTGTCCCTGCCCATGGAAGGGGGGGTTGGAACTAGATGATCTTTAAGGTCCCTTCCAACCCAACCCGTTCTATGATTCTCTGCTGCTCAATCACCTGTCCACAACGTGAAGGATGCTAGCCTCCTCCATCTTCTCTGAAGGGCTGTGCTTGTTGAAGTCCAGCTGGCTGCTTGCTGACCCATTTCCTAAATGTACTTTCTGAAAATGAAAAGCAGACATGACAAAAGAGCCGTGTCTCCCTGGCAGTAGAATCAGGAACCATACATTCCCCATGGACAGGGAAAACAACCGGGAGAGCCTACAGCATCTGGCTGTACAACTTTACTGGTATGAGTAGACAGTGTGTTCTGTTCTTCCAGAGACAGTTACTTCAAACCCCTATTGCCTTCACTGACCAAACCAGGAAAGATGCCCTCCTAGACTTGTTACCTGTGCACAGAGAAGGACTTGTGGGAGATGTGATGGTGGGTGGGTGGCTGGCTGAGCCACGGTGATTGCAAAATGATTGAGTTTAAGTTTTTCAGAGTAATGAGAAGAAAGAACAGCAGAGTTGCAACCCTACAATTCAAGAGAGCAAACTTGAAGCTCTTCAGGGAGCTACTTAGTAATGTCTCTTGGGAATCTGCTTTTGAGGGCCTGGAAGTCCATGAGAGCTGGGTAGTTTTTAAGAACCACCTTTCAAAACCACAGGAGCAGGCAATTCCAATGTGTCACAAGTCAAGCAGGTGGGGCAGGCAACCAGCCTGGCTGCATGGGAAACCCCTTGTGGAGCTCAAGAGGAAGAAGAAATGGTATGATCTCCAGAAGCAAGGTCAGGCTTTGCTAGAAGATTACAGATCTGTGGTTCATATATGCAGGGAGAAGACACGAAGGTCAAAGCTCAATTAGAGCTGAAGCTGGCCAGTGTTGTATCAGACAACAGGAAGGGGATTTTACGTATGGTGATAGCAAGAGGAGAGATAAAGAAAACATTAGACCGATCCTTGTTGATGATGGTCACCAGACTAATAGGGATGAAGAAAAAGCAGAGGCATTCAATGCATTTTTTGCATACTGATAGAGCTTGGCCTGCCCAGTCCTCCGAGTCGGAGGACCGTGAGTGAGGGAACAGTGACATTCTGTTTGTGCACACAGAACAGCTGTATAAGCTGAATGCTTGTAAGTCCCTGGGGCCTGATGGGATTCATCCCAGAGTACTGAGGAGCTGGTGGATGTTATAGCAGGACCCCTCTTGATTGTCTCCTAGAGGCCTTGGGAGTCTGGGGAGGTCCCTGATGCCTGGGAGCTGTCTGTTTAACTAATTTGATATCCTTCTATGATAAGGTCACCTGCCTAGTGGCTGAAGGGAAAGCAGGGGATGTAGGCTATTTTTATTTTAGAAAGGCTTTTGATACTGTCCCTCGCTGCATCTTTTCTGACAACTTGTCCAGCTGTGGGGTGAGCAGGTACACAGTGTGCTACGTGAAGCAGTAACACAGGGAAGTCTACCTGTATAACTGTAAGAACACAAATGTGTTGAATATGACCAGAACCTCTCCTAAAAGTAAGGCAGAGACTAATGAAGATAGCTGTTTGTTGTGAACAAGGAGACGAGAAGAGCTCTTAAGATTATTGGAAGTCCTGAAAAAGAGAGAGAAATAATGAACCCTTCCAGGTGCAGTTCCCTCTTACCCCCAGGTAGCTCTGGATCAGGAGACTCTTGCTGGGGTTTGGAATCTTTTCCTCCCACATTTTCTTCTTCCTGCAACACCAACGTGGAGTTTTCAAGAGTTGCTTCTCAACGTGGCTGCAACCAGAAAAGACTGCACCCCATACACCCTGCTGCTCTGCCCAGAGAGACCCCTTCAAGGCCCTGCCATGCCACCACCCAGCTCCCACCCTCGCACAGACATGCACAAGGCTGCCCATTGCACACCAAGGCTCATCTCCACAGACACCTCTCTCTCTTGGCTTTTATGCCACCCACACGGCCAACACGCTGCTAAATGTCCTAGCCACAACACAAGCCTACCTGAGGATGTACTTAGAGCTGCAGTAAGCAGCTATGATCAAAGTGATGATGAGAGCTGGGAACACCACTGGGAGAAGCACTGCTGGCAGAACTGAAACAGAGAAAAGAGAAATAGAAGTCCTCATGCAGGGTGGCTGCTTCCTGTCACAGGCTTTTCACTCTGCTCACTCTTTGTGCCAGCAGATCGGGAAATGTAGGTGATGTGTCAAGGGATAGGATCATGAGGCCTTCAAACCGTTGCGATGAATACAGTCCAAAGTGGGACAGACCAAATGTGGCCTCAACAACTCGCTGACCAAAAGAGTTCGTTGATTCCTTTACTGATCCTTTTTTTATTTTTGCACTGACATCAGAGGAAACAATTTTTGCTGCAACAAAGATGGTTAGGGACCTTACCCCAGCACGAACAACAGGCATGTCTTCATCCATCTTAGATCTGCCTTAGCTCTCTACAGCCCCAAAGATATTGTCTCTCAGAGATTTTCTAAGGAAGAGCTTCCTCTGCTAATGGCCATAACTGATGATCTACAACATACCAATTTCTTCCTGAGTACACTCAGCAGAACTTGCCTACTGTCTTTCCTCTACAAGCTTCCCCAGGACAAATCGTGAAAGATCATACTGCTTTGGGCACAAGATAAATGATAGCAGACCTGCTGCCTCAGTCCAGAAACAGGAAAACCACGCGTGATTTTGTCTCCAGTAGACTCTACTACGTGGGGAACTTCACAGTTCATTGTACTCATGCTGTGACAGAAGCGGGAAAGAACCTTAAAGGGTCACCTCCCTCATGAGCATAGCTCCTGTACTGCAAGGACTGCTGTACAGACACACAGCCCCAGCTAGCTCACAGCTGGACCTAACTTCAACCCCAGCCAAAGAATGTCTTGTTCTAGAGAGGCACTTCAGCCACTAGCAGTCCACAAAACCTAACAGAGGTAGCCTGCCTGAAAAGTACCCTTCTCAGTCTTCCAGGTGAACTCCTCACTCCATTCACTCCAAGGCCCCTTGTAATCTGAAGGCGTATTCACCCTCGCACGCATCCTCCCCCTATATTCCGTAGATGATTCCAGCATCTGCAGGGTGAAGATGAAGGGAGGTTTGTCATTGCTGATATTTATCTTCTGGTGAGCCTGGGGAGAAGAAAGAAGCCCAAATGATGGAGGTGAGAGGCTTGTCTTTCCCATTGGCCCACAAGGAGAAATCCAGGACTCCCGCACTGTCTGGGACTTACATTTTCATTCTGGTTGGTTTTCCAGTACTTGACTTGGTATCTCTGTTTTATGAAGCTGTAGTTCAGCGTGTGTTTTATCCACCTCAGCTCATACTCTTGGTTCTCTGTCACTGTTACTGACACATTTGCAGGTGGCAACACCTTAACTGGAACACAGAGAACATCTCAGAATACTTATCCACACCCTGGCCCAGTACTGCCTTTCACCACTGTGCACAGATTCCAGAGACTGAAAACAGTGTTGGCTTGCACAATGTAAGAAGTCTCAGCTTTTTACCACTTCTCACTTCTCTGCATCTGCATTTTCTGCCTGGAGCACCTCACTCAGCAGAGGACTCCTACGTCATCCAGTGCTCCAAGGGCCATGGCAGAAACCCACAAGAACTCCACTGGCTTCTTGAGAAATGCCATAGTGACACACTCCCACAAACAGTTCTCACCACAGCTCCCTGTCCCCTGGGACACTCATGAAGGTCAGTCACAGAGAAGTCAGCAGGGGGACAGTTGCTCACCAAGGAGCAATGACTCACAGCTCAAATTTCTGCACAGTTTCCACCGCTGCCACCTTCCTCAGAGTAGCAAGTGGCACGGAGAAGCTCCACACGTACAAGCCACCTCTCCCAGGCCTCTGACCTGACACAGCGTCCGGTTCCTTGCTTCATCAGCCTCATCATCTTATCCTCTTTCCACCCACTTCCTTACAGCTGCTGTCCTCAGCCCCACTTGCCTAGCCAGGCATCTGTCCAAGAAACAACCAGGAGAAGCAAGAAACAACACTGCAACTCACTGTTCCTGTAGGCTTCAATCACCTTCTCCTCCACCTTGGCCCGGACAGACACGTGGTACTGGCTCTGACTGCTGGAGTTGCTAACAGAGATCTCACAGCTCTGTACCACGTATGGGATGTGGAGCAAAGCCTCCTCGTGCACAGGGGAGCACTCCTCTTCCCTGAGAGGAAAAAAAAAGAGGTTGAGCTGAGAGCAGAGGGAATAGGACAGAGCAGAAACTCCATGGGAGAGGTGCAGGCACCGTGCCAGGGTCAGAGCACGTACGCTGATGCTGGAGTGGCCCTGAAGAACAAGCCAAAGAGGACAGAGGTGGTGATCACTTTCTTCACTTCCCAGCTGCACGTCAGACGATCTGCACCATTGAAGAGGCAGCGAAGGTTCCTAGGCTGAAGGCCACCTTCAGAGAAGATGAGAGCAAGCTAAGTGACAGGAAAGGTCTGGCTTCGGAGCCAGTGCTTCCACACCTGCACAGCCCCACTCTGTCCCACACTACCTTCAGGGGTCTCCCACGAGGCCTCCGGGCTCCACTCGCTGTACTGCCCAGAGAAGCCACTGGCCCACCCCGGTCTGGCTCGGACACGAGCAACATAGCTGCTCCCTGGGACAAGGTCCTCGTGGCTGAGAAGGTGGTGTGTGGTGTTGGAGAGCAAGAGCGAGGTGGCTTTCTGCTGGGAGAAAGGGGAGGGAGGAAATTGGGGAGTGGAGGGATGGAGAGAAGACAAGGAAGGAGAGGAGGTGACTGCCAGGCTGCGTCTCCCAGCAGTCCCACACATCTGATGGTTCATGCACGTGTTGCCACGCAGTGCTGGTCTTCCCCATATTTAGCAGGGCTTCAGCATGGCAAAGGAAGGGTGAGGCACAGGCACTGTCTCAATCTACCTACTGTGTGGTGTTGGAGAGCAAGAGCAAGGTGGCTTTCTGGTTTTGGGGGATAGGAAAGAGAGCAGGGAGAGAGGAAACTGGGGAACTGAGGATATGCACACTTAATAAATAAATAAACCCACATATATAAAAAAAGTGCATCCTCCTGGAAGGGGAAGCAGCTTCAAATGTGTTTTACCATTTTCCCACAGGAACCCACAAGCTCCTCTTGGAACATGATTTTAATTCCATTTGGGAGGGACTCAGGGCAAAATCAATTCCAACTCAAAACCCAAGTACAGCGTGGTTTTTTCATTGAAGAACAGAACTTTGCATTCAGTTCAGGACAAATGGCATTTCACTGGGCAAGTCACTTGCAAACAGAAGGACAGCCCCTTCTGCCTGACCTGAAAGAACATGTTTTGCATCTCCTCATAGTGCCTGAGAACAGAAAGGCCATTCATTTGCACAACTTTGACCACAGGCTCTCAACCGCCCAAAAGGGTGCAGCCCAAACCAGGACAGCCTGGCTTCTCTGGTCTTACCTCCCAGGGCTCCCACTCCCGCTTGTAAGTGACTTCATAGTCAAGTGCATTGCCCAGGCCTTGGCTTCCATCTGGTGCTTTCCAGGTCAGCAAGAAGTCTCCTGATCTCATCAAGTTGACTGAGAGGTTTTGAGGTGGGAGGGTCTGAACTGGAAGGTGAGGAAGGTGAAGATACAACCCATAAGAGGAGATATTGAGGACAGGGATGCAAAGAGGGGAAGAAAATACCTAGGTGAGCTTCCCATTTCTAGAGTATCTTATCCCTGCCACACCAAGTAGCTCCTGCTTGAGTCCAGCTGCTCCCAGAATCTTGCCCTCTCCCCTCTTTGACACATCCTCTTAATGTGGAACTCTTTGTCAGTTTTCACAGTGAAAGTGGAATTCACTCCTTCACTGAATGACAAATGCATTCCCAAAGATCCCGAATATTCATTGGAAAATGAGATATTTAATCCTTACCATTTTGGAAAAGATCCACAGTTAATTCTTCTTGAAGCATCTTGGTAGGTCTGAAGCTGTAAGTATCATCTACCCCTATTCCAAAATTGCTTTTAGTGGTATGACAAACCCAGTGCACATAGGATTCTGGAGCTTCATGTAAGTCATTTTCTGTCTGGTGTTTGCAAAGCATCTTCTTGTTCTCCCTGTGTATAGAGAAAGTGTTCTATAAAGATCTGATCTGGAGTTCTATAGATATTGCAAAATTAAATGCTTGAAACCAGTTCCTTCCCATTCTGTTGTTAGAGTTTTCTCAAGCACTGACATCCTCTTCTCACTGTACCTATTCATCCTGTTTTGCACAAGTGAATATGCCAAACAATTTTAACACCAAGATTTTGGTCAAATGCCTTCTCATTGCAGAGTTCTGCAGCAGAATGTTATATTTAGCCTTACTCTATGTAATGTCTTTTTTTTTTTTTTTTAATGTGAGAAAGTATCATGAAAAATAATGGCAAGGAAATGCACTTTTTGCTTAGAGTGGAAGGCAGTAAAGTTTCTCATGATCCTTAGCTTCTTGAAGACATTTACTTTGCAGTCCCAGAAAGACTCCTAAAAATAAATTCTCCAACCAAAATGTACTTCTGTAGCCCTTGTAGTTCTGTTCTTCCAAGGCACCTTTCTTATGCATTAAGATTTTATACAGAATGTTAATCATCCTTTTAGATAGCCTTTCTCCAGGCCAAGGAGCATCATGAAAATTAGAAACAGTATTTTAAACCAGACAGAAGAGTATAAGCTTTGTGTGCTTGCAGTAGCCTGAGCTGCTGGAGAGATGTCTTGCATCTTTTGTCACCCTCTGGAATTTTGTTTGTGTTTATGGCTTCATGCCCAGTATATGATATTGTTATAGTTCAGATGAGAAATATTAAGTTGTTGATGTCTTAGGCCAAATATTGTCTTCCAGGATAGGATGGAGTCTCCTAGCCAACTATATGTCAGGAAGCATTATTCAGCACTACAGCCATTCTTAAAAGCTGGGTATTAGCAAGAACACCAGGGATATTCCTGAAGTATGAGTAGGACTGACAACACATGAGCATACCCTTAAATAAAGGAGTCAGCCCAAGATGTATCTTCAAGTCCTGAAGATATTTTTATCTGCTCACCAGCATTACCTAACAGTTTGGGATTTAGTCAACTATTCTCCATCTATGAGCTGGCCTTGTTTAATCATTGGCCGTGTGACTGTCCACACTTAATACCTGCTTGTCTGATGAGTTCACCTCCCTGTGGGATCCACACGTTTCATGTAACAACGTTCCAGAGGATCCTCCAAAGGTCCAAGGAATTTTATATCTTTTTCCCAGAAGTATTAGCTTCAAGGTCCTGTTGCAAAGACCTTTCACTGATTTCAGCTGCTTTTAGGTCTAATAATTCTCTCATCTTTACCATAAAATCAAGAGTTCTTTCTCTTTCCTTTCCTCTCTGTATGCCCAGACTCTATTTTCTTCTGAGCTTTTCCATCTTCATCTCTCCCTTGACTATTCATCCATCTTTGTCTTTTCTTAACCTCACACTTGATCCAGCCTAGTGATTCTGTTCCCTTTTTCATAAGGAAACAGATGTAACAGAGAGATACCATCATCAACAGACCAGTATCACTGGGAGGAAAAGTGATAGCAGAGATGAATTTAACAGTCTTCTCTATCTTGCAAAGACAGCGTCTAGAACATGTTTCTCAGAAAACCATACTCTCATTAATGCTCCTAAATGGGCAACATAACGGGGGGGGTGCCTCCTCCCTTCTAGGTTTATGAACAACACTCAGGTTCACACTTGTGATGAGCTCACACCACCTTCTCCACCTCATTAACAGCAACCTCTATGTCCCATCTTATTTCGTATTTGTGATTTCACAATCAAATCACAGGAAAATAATTGTAAAGGTGCTAAAAATAACTCCACTAGCACACTCTATTCAAACCCTTCCTTTCTAGAAGAGGCCTCAGAAGCAGGCACAACTTTTACTTTAATCCAGTGACAGAAAGAGTTGGCCATCCTTTCTGAAAACCTGACTGTTGGTCCCTGGGATTTCACATTGTGGACTATTTCCCTTTAGACTTTTACCCAGCACAGCACATTCCAGGTACTTACTTTGTAATATTATCCCTTTGGTAGAGAACCATACCAACCAGGGCATGAGCTTCTGAATTCTCCATCCACGTGCAAGTCACCTGGGAGCTGTAGTCATTGTAGCAGCTCAAGCTCTTCCTAGGGATACTTTCTGAGAAAGGAATTTAGGAAAAAGAAGATGCAGTGATTACACATGTAAATAGTAATGAAATAGAGATAGCAGGAGGTACAGTGATTCTGCCAGCAGACTGGGGAAGGCACCAATAACAGCACTCTCCTCATGACACCAGAAAATGACCCTCTATGAAAGTCTGTGTCGAGTTGTGGCCAGACTGCACATCTCCACAATACACAACTCTCCAAACCAAGCTACGAGTAACAAGCAATGAAGTGAGATGTTCTTGCCTGCAAGGCACATAATTCTAACCAAGGTATTACTTTTCAAATGCTGAGTGTTTCCAGGGATTAGGAGATGGTCAGCAGGCATATGGTGATCACTTCATCTTTCTTTGTTGCTGTATGGGGCTGCTTTGCCACTAACCTCCTAGTAAAAGTTATGATGCTAGCAAGGCATACTTAAAAGTGAGATGCTCTGGGAAGAATCTCATTATGACTCAGAATATTGACCAAACTAAATTGTTGAAACTAGATGTATGACCCAGAGCTCAGACCTCTTGTCAGGGCTATTTTTTTTTTTTTCATTTAACCTCAAAACTGTGGAGTGGGAAAATGCAAGCTGCCCCTGGTACATGTGCTATGAAGCAAGTTGCTTTCCTCCTCTTCTTTATTTTCTGGAGGTATTATCTGTGCTGCACTATCGGGATATGACCTTCAGATGACAGAGATGTGTGCAAACAGGACTGTGCTCTCAGAAGTGATTTTTCTTGATGAGAACTACTTATCAGCTTGGTTGAGGTGCTTCTTACAGGCAAAAAAAAAAAGACATCAAAAAAGGTATGATGGTGTCTTAGCAGGCATAAGAGGGACTTTACTTCGATCTTCTACTGAAAATCAGTGCAAAGCATCCTTACAATATTCCTTGCATAATGAGAAAATGGAGCATCCTATATAGAAAGGGATGGTCTGAATGTAAGGCTAAGGCTCAGAATGCCAAGAGACCAGTCTGACCTACACTGTAATACATTTTCCCTCAGAGATCTCAAAGGGATTTGCCCTGCAACTGAAACTGCACCAGGCAGCGTAACCCCCGCAGCTACTGCAGACATCAGACGCTAGCTCCTGTCCTGGAAAACATAGATGTCCGTGAGGCACACCTTCTGACACCACTTTTATTCTGACATGTTTAGGATGGCTACAGACTTAGTCTTGCTGCAGACATAGTGCACTGGGTGATCCACATAGATACTTCCCATTCCCAGCTCTGCTAAATCAAATTAGAGGGCAGTAAGGGGAGAATAAATTAAGCTCTCATTACATCCAAACAGAATGACATTAAGCTCAGCAACACAAAGCAGTGGATGTGGCAGATGGTCTCTTTATATGTCAGCAATTCTACAAGAAGAAAATCAGGTCATATATATGTTGATGTTGGTAGACCCCCCACGTATAGCAATCTAGTGTCTATCCACTTGTCTCTATTCCTGCACACTACTTAGTGAATCACACAGCCCTTCATTTCCCCCACCCCCCCCTTCATTAGCAGTGTCTATTCCTCCTTCCTACTCACTCATTAAGCAGTCAGCTTGTGCACCTCACCCATTTGTCCAGTATTTCACCTGTCTGTACCACCAACACACAACTGATGTGTCTGCATGTGCATCTGCTGCACACTGGATTTGATCAAGATGTCTGCTCTCCTGCAGCACAGAAGATGGTGGCAGAAGGAAGCAGAAAAGCAAGCAGAAAATAAGGAAGAGCATTAGCTGTAAGGAGGAGATAAATACAAAAAAGAAAGAAGGCAATAACAGAAGGGTAAAAGAAAATATAAATTGGAAACTCACCTTGAACGGCTTGAACACTGAAAACCAAATACAAATTCAGCAGTAAGATGAAAATCTCTTCCATGTTCACACTTTCCTTTGCTGACAAGCTTGACCCTAATTCAAAAGATAGTTGTTTTTGTTACTCTCTAGCTACCCTCTTGTTCTTGTTAGTGTGCTCTGCTTCTTGTTTTCATTTCACATAAAGAGAAGTAAAACTGAATTAGGGAACTTCTCTAGACTTAGTGTTGGAGTGGCGTTCAGAAAGAAATTCTGACAAGTATTTATTGTAGGACAAAATCCACATCTTCTTATGGTGTGAGCTTGCAATATGAGCAAAGAATGAAAAAGTTAATGTACATTTCTATGGAAAGGCAGGGATTCTTTCTGCTGGGTAGCAAGGGGAAACAATCCTAATCTGTGAAGAGAACTCAGCCTTCAAATTCATTCATCCTTCTGCTCTTCATGCTCAAACCTTTCCTAATGAACCACAGTGGTGTTGTCTTTTTTACCTTTCCTTAAAAATATGAACCCCTACCGCATAGCTCCTGGCAGCTGTAGGGGCTGAATTCCAATATGCATTGCATATCCATTTCCATATCCATCCAGATTTCTCTTCATCATGCTACTTTTCCAGCTGCTCCCCAACAAGTTGCAAATTGTAGAAATAATACCAAAGAAACTATTTCTCTCTCTTTTTTTCTTTTTTTTTTTTCTTCTTTTTCCCCCAGTGATTTTTAAGATTGAGATTAGATTGAGTTGTTCAAAGACCACAGACTTCACTGCTGAATACTGGAATTCGTGTCCTTTTGGCCATCTCCCATTGCTTTCTCAAAAGGATAATAAACTCACCTACCCAGGTACATTACAGAGCCCTTAATGACTCACAAAGCCCTTCTATGAGAGCAGGCTCTGTGCCATTTTGCTTTCCCCAGAGAGGAAGCAGTTCCCTTACCTGGATCCAGAGCTGTCTGGGAAGCAGATGATTCAAGCTGCCAGGTGACTTTCCCTGTCCAGCCTCCCCCACAGCATCAGAGTCCTCTGATGCAGAAGCCAGCAAAACCACACTTCCCTAGGACTGGAGAGAGGTGGTATAAGCCAGAGGATCTTCTTGGCAAGTAAGCGACCAAAATAACTGCTACATCTTTTATGTGCTTCAAATGCCATTATCAAAGAAGCAGAACACGCCCTTTCAAGGAAAGTCTGTGTAATTGCTTGTAAAATAGGAAGTCTGTACTTCCTATTTTAGGCTCCAAAGTGCTTGCTTAGATGGGACTGTTTAACTGGAAAGTGAGGGGAAGGCTGTTTAAGTATTATAGTACATAGAGGAAACAAAAGAAAACCAGTGAGAAGAGTTAATCTGAAGTTATCCTACACCCAAGAGCACAACCCTGTTTTAAATCTTAGCCCAGTAGCCTTCAGTGGTAAGATCTATAGGAAAGTTAGGTAGCCATAAGGGAAAGACACACTCAGGTTGGTGCTCTCAGTGGTAAAATACAGGGGACTAAGATGAGTCCCCAGATACAGAATGTAACTGCCAGTCTCTCCATCCTACACTGCTACTACAACTTCACTAAATCCCTGTAGTATTGACCAAAACCACAGGTAGCACAGTTATGCTTTCAGAAGAACTACATCAATACACAAGAAAAAATAAAAATAAATATATATATACCCCATGAATAAGGGAAAAGTGCAGAGCAAGACAGAGAATATGAGAGTGAGTGTCTGAGGAAATTGTGTCATTGGGACTGTCAGGAGGTGTGAATATAAAACCTGCAGACAAGGAGGGGAATATGGGACTTTGCTGGATGGGCAGAATTTACTTTGCTTTACAGTATAAACACAGAAGAGAATTCTCCTGCCCTGATTGTTAGAGGCCAGTAAGTTCCTGTATGTTCTCCCCCCACCCTTAGAAAAGGTTTCTTGTTTCCCAGCAGACATTTTCCTTCCCTTTCATTCCTCACTCAAACAGCTCCTCCATCTTCAACCAGACTTGCTGAGTCATTGGCTACATCCCAGGATCTAGTCAGTGAAAATCTTCAAATGTGATTTGCTCTGTTGAACTCCAGGAACAGGTAACAAGTAACCCTGCACCCCAGAAGCCTGACAGGCCATGCATGCCAATTAGGTTTCAAACTTACAATGCATTTTCTTCTGTATCATGAGATGTAACATTAGCATTATATATTGCTTCATCTCCTTCCTAAACCACATTGCTGCAATGCCTTTGAAGTGGGAAGTGATATTTTTTTTTTATATTTTGGTAGAATAATGTCAACTAAAACCTTCCAGCATTGGGAAAAAGGAAGGCAATCTGTGAATAGATGTGACATACCTTTGGAATTTAATACGCATGGATTCTTTAGGTGGAACCCTTGTCCCTAGAAAGCAGATATGGCTTGTAGCCCATTTTACAACTCCTTGGAGAGTGCCTTTTCTTATACAAGCCTGTACAACATTGGTTTACTGATAGAACTATGCAATTAATAATTAAGTGTCAACTAAGATATTATTTACGGATCCCAATATGGCAAATGATATTCTTATCTTTCAATAAACCCCCTTTCCTTTATCTCCAATATGCTTATATGCATAAATGCAGAACTACAGATAATAGAATATTAAAGCTTATGCATGCAAAAATTAAAAATTAAGCATATACCTCAGGAAAACAAACAAACAACAAATTTCAAGTACAAGTCATCCTAAATACTTCCATTGTTGTTGAAGATAGCATTCCAGGTAACATCTGAGGAAAAGAGCAAACATTATCTTGCCAGTCTGGGGAGGGGCAGGTTAATTGACTGTTTCTTTTGTCTTTACAAATTTTAGCAGCAAGTCAAGGACAAAGATTTTTTAAGGTGAGGCATTGTAGCTTAATGCCACAGAAACTAACAGTCAAATTCAAAACACAGTGACTGAAAACTCTTTAAACTTCTTTTTTACTGATAACATTTTTCCTTGGTGGTATCTTTTTTAACACGATGACTGCACGGTGGTTTTAAAAGAGAGTATTTTAGGTATCAACTAATTTATGTAAAACATATATAACTTGCAATTCTTACAAGCAGCAGTAGATTTGTTCAAGAAGAAAAATATCTGAATTATATCACTGTTCAAGATATCACTGCAAAGTGTATTTTTTGTTCAGTAATGAACTCCTCATTAGGGAAAGCTGAATAGGAAACATTCCAACTATTTTTCATAATAACCTCACTTTCAAGCAAAAAAACAAACAAAGAAAAACCCCAGGTGCAGAAATATTTCATCCCCCCCAAAAACCCTTTTGAATAGAAGATGATGAGAAACTGATAAAAACCTCATATGTAACTTTATTTGTTGAAGAATCTGGTAACAGTAATTTCTTGGTATTTCTTCTTTGCAACGAGAATGCAGAAGATAGACAGAGAAGAAGACACTGCTCTTTGAATAGGTGTCTCACAAATTTTCCCAGAATAAGGAAGTTGTTTGTCCAATTGCAGAAAAGATCTATGAGAACCACAGATGTACTACGTTTGATTCACAGAAATCAAAATATTGGTCAGTGCAAAGAAAACCAAGCAAAGGTGGGCTGCAATTTCTTTACTGAAATATGAAAAAGGTTTTTTTGATGCTACCAGAACAAACTCTGGACACCCAGCCAGAGTCCCACATGACAGAAATAATCACACGTTCATAAGCACTGGCACACAAACCTTCAGAGCAGCAAGCAAAGAGAAACTTATGGCAGTCTGAAGAAAATAAAAGCTTATGAAAACATTCTGGACAATTAGCTCTGGTAGCAAGAGTAGAGATTAGAGCATGTCTTGGGGCTCAGGATGCTAAACCTCTACTGCAGGTTAACACTGGCTTGCTTTGTGAATATGTCCAGTGATTTCTCTGTGTAGATGGTTCTATTACAGAGGAGTGCTAAAATGCCAAAGAAGCTAAGTTAAGTAGAGATTTTACATTGAAAGGTAATATATTACTAAAAAATACTTTTTTTTCAAGCTCATTTTAAAGACTTGTTCAAGGAAACTGTCTGCAGAGAGGGATTATGGAAGGACTGTCTGTATAGCTACCTGCTGGAACATCTCTAGATAGCACTTATGTTGTTCTTAGTGTTTGAGTAGCACCTGTCCCTGGACTGGTGTTGTAGACACCCAAGTCATCTTTGTGAGTGATGTGCAGCTTCCAGGGGAAGTAATGCTTCTCAGATGGCCGTCTCCTGCTCTGAGACACCATCAGTTCAACATCCTGATCAGAGAGCAACCGGATGAGATCACCATCAAGGTCCCGGTAATTCAAAACGATGTCATCTTGGTCAAACTCCCCCCTGGTAGAAAAGAAATTGATTGATCCCCAGAAATCAAGGGATGCTTGGGAGGTACTGCATGATGAACAGCATACTGGCAATCTAATTTATTCTGCTAAAAGCCACACAAAGCCTTGGGTGTCTTGGCATTCTTGATACAGCTAGTACTAGAAATCAAACAGCCACTTTCATGCTTTGTTGTGTTTAAGGCTAAGAAATCTGTCAGAACCAAGAACCATTCCCAGTGGCATGACAGGCACGGCACAATTAATCTGTGAGCTTGATAAAATACCCATACATAATTGCTGACTGCAGTTATTACCCACTTCTGCCTACTTATGGTCACTTTTTTTGAGGGAAAGGCAGGTTAAGGAAGGATATTAGCATAGGTGTTTTATTGCTAATATTTGATGTTCCAATGTTTTGATGTTCAACACTAAATTAATCTAGTTTAACACGTTAGAAAGCAGTGTCCTACATCCTGAAAAGGTATATTAGACAAAAGATCCTTGCAGGGAGTATGGTTCTGCCCTTAGAATAAGAAATGGAAACTTCTGCTCAGCATAATTGAGTCAGAAGTCTGTGCAATTCCATAGTTACTTGGTGACAACCAAGTAGAATGTGGAAAATCTAGGACTGGAAGGAACTTGACAGAAGTTGAAATTATATTCAACGTATAACTAACTGCTTGCATTGTACCTCATCAATTCCATGAGATCTTTAAATGATGGAATGATGCTCAGATCCTCTTCCACCGAGATATCCCTGTAAGAAGAACAAATCTAATCATTACCTATCATGAAAAGAGAGTTGTTGGCATTTCCTCAGCACTAAACTGGAAGATGCTTTTTTTATTACCTGATAGTGCTCACAGTCTCATCATAGTAATAACAGCGAACTTTATTAACTGTGTCTTCTTGCTGTGGTAAATCTTTTATGATCTTCACAAAAGCACATGGGAAAATCCCAGTGGCATGATCAACTGTTCCCTGGATTGATAGGAAGTGTTAGAAAGAAGAAAACCATGCCATTTGGGCCACGTACAGTAAGTTGAGGAATTCAATTCATTTTCATGGAAACAACAGTAAGAATTTTCCTACTATAATCAAGAAAAGAAAGGCTATGGAAGCGACCTGATGGCATCCCTACAAGAAGATTATACAATTGCATGGTCAAGTACAAGGTGGAGGAGTGAAATAGTGTGTGAAAAATGGAAGTCAGATGGTTACCAAGGCAGGCTGTGGTGTTTGAGCAAGCAGAGATACCATATCAGCAAACACACAGTATGTTCTCATCCTTTTTCAGAACGCTGCTGCATTGCTCAAGTTCTAGCTAATCAGGCTGACATGTGTTGTGGTATGAAGCATGAAGTATATAGCAAATCACCCTGAGGCAAGAAACCAATTAATCGCTGAAATGGAGTTTCCATCTCTTTTCTGTGGCCTTTTTGTGTTCTAATCACTTCCAAAGAATTTAAAAACATTCCATCAGAAGCAAATGCAAATGAGAAGTGAAGTCTAGAGGGCAGAAAATTTGTAAGCTAAAAACCATTGAGGAAGTAAATAGTTTCTAATTTGGAGTTAAGTATTTATTCTTGACAGCAAGTCCTGGTTATGATACAGTTTATCCTTTAAAGGAGGAGACAGGTCCCAGGGAGTAGGAGGACCCTTTCTACACATATCTTTCAAGGTATGCCCATAATTCACTACTGCTAATCCAGTTTTACCTCCAACCAGTCCTTGTTTACTCTGCTGAGTAGATAGATCAAGTCTCCCTTCTTGAAGCTGAGTTCCAGTTTATTGGTTCCAGAAAAATCAAACAGTGCCTATGGAAAGTAATAAAAGTGAAATTAATAATTCACAGAATTGCAAAAGTGAATCTTTTTTTTTTCTCTGTTCTGTTCTTCTGAGCATAAAGCAGCACAATAGTATGCACTTTGACATTACAGATGTATTTTGGGGTAAACTCATATATATGCCCATAGTCTGCAGTTCTCACACTTTATTCTACTCAGCACACACAAAAATGCTTTGAAGAAGTAGAGGAAAGCACCAGGATAAACCCAGCTCTGAGACAACTCTATGCTAGGATTCTTAAAACAGCAGGACACTGAGCACCACAGACATAAAGTTGAAAACACCTAAGAGCAAATAAGTCAACAGAGCTGAAGACAATTCCCACCTTAAGAACTTGAAAACTGAAAAAGAAAAGTTATTATTTCTGGTTGCAGTTTTACAGCTTTTAGATCTGCTGCAAAATATCACAAAGAGCCTTAAAAAAAATTACAGAAGCATTGTGTCCCAATTTAAGGGTAACTCTCTGTTGTTTTTACATCTAGCTTTTTGGCATGTATGCTGAACTGACAGATTTGGGGAAGTCTGGGAAATTGATATGTAGTTAAAATGGAACTTAGATGCCCCCTTCAGGGTGAGGAAGAAAAAAAAAAAAAAAGAAAACACAAACAAAAAAGGGCATTAACCACATACTACCATCCTAACAAGCTGTTCTCAATGAATTACAATGACCAAGTTCTCAAAAATGTACATGTCCCATCTGTCCTTAGGGAACATGGTAGCCATTGAGATGCTCTTAGAGGAGTAAAAATTAAAAGGTGTTCTTTATTCCATGCTAGTAGTTCATATGGCTACTTAATAACTCTTTCCAAAGCCTTTTTTCATCTATGGTAAAGTTTTAGTAGGCATACTCAATATTAATAAATAAATAGATAAAACCCAAGAGATATGATCCAGGCTGATGCTGCCATACTTAGTGAAAAATCCCAAACCAACAAACCTCAAAGCACTTCTGTGGGTTTTTCGGTTTAATCTTACATGGCAAAGTGACACGTTCCAGGAAGCAAATACTGGTTACAAAGCAGATCCGTGTGCTTAACACCAAGACAATTTAAAGCAGAACACAAGGGTATGGGAATTTCTCACATTACATTACAGAAAATATTAAGATGTCTCACCTGTGAAGTTTTTAAACATATGCTGAAGTCAGTGAGACTGAAGTCTGTGCTTATTTTACATTTTATTTCTGGCTATCACCATGTAAATGTGGACCATTTGTCATGTCCCTCAATCCTGAACCCCCTGTCATTCTGACTTCAAAATAGACCTTCTTATAACTCAAGTAAGGAGGAACAGAACACTGCTTTCCATCTTTTGTTTCATTCTCTGATATATTTTAACATTTAATTTAATTTATTTGTTTTGCTGTGTTGGTTTCACTTTGCCTTCTTTCCCCAATCTCTAATTCTTTCCTCTAATTGGAAAAGGCAACTTGATCAATGACATATCAAAGTAAACCAGAGTTTCATCTCCTATACTGTGACATATTGTCCAGAGCACTCACCTCAGCCCGTGGAGTTGCCATGCGGTCAAAAATAGGCCCTTGAGGTGAAACACTTTTACTGCAAAGAAAAGAGACAACAGGGAGGTAAAGATGTCTTTCTAGCCATCCAAAATATTACACAATCAGTAGTACAGCGTCTGCATTTTTATTAGTTAAGAGGCAGAAACAGGACAAGAATCTGTGTGCAGCAGTGAAGTAAACAAATACAACATCGCCCCAGTTCTCCCAGTTTCAGTGCAGAGCAGCAGTTGTATCTGATGGTGTCCACTGCTGAGAACAGATGGAATTCTCAATGCAGTCAGTATCCTGGACCTCACTTCCACAGCACTGCTCAGCCCCCCCTACTCTGCCTTCTGGGCATCCCTGTTTCTAACATTTATGGTGCTCAGTTTAAACGCTATCAACATTCACCCGTTCCAGGGGCACGTAGACACAGGCAGTTTTTGCACTGTTTGAGGTAAGTGAAGAGGAAACAGGTCCAGCTTTGCTATGGTGAAAAGGAGAATTAATTTGTCTGAAGGGTAATGAAGTATGACGTCTACTTAGCAGTTCTCCAAATGGGTGTCAATTCTGCTGGACAGGCTCCTGTTTAGACAAAGGACAGGAACAAATTGAGTGTTCCTTTTCATTTAGGGTCTCAACCAGATCTCTTTGAATTCAATGCCCAAACTCACACTGACTTCAGTGTGTAAGCCTATGCCCTTAAGCTTGGCCTGTGTATTCTGCACATTATAATAAATATTACCATTAAAGAACTAACAGCAGGTAGAGCTGAGCAAGCTGTTTGGAAGTTTCCTTTAATGCAAGTACCACATCCACTTTAAAAATCTGAGATTACTGAAAACAAGAAATACCCTGTGATCACTCTACCACTAAGATTCTCATATTAGAACTTCATGGATTCACTTGGGAAACGCAGTGGTGACCCTAATTTCTGTCTCCCCCCCAAAACTGGACAGCATCTCTTATCTCATCAAGCCCTGCTGGAAAAACATGTCAATCTCTTACACTCGACGTGTCCGTGGGCGAAGCCTTCTCAGTCTGTGAGGCACCTGTTCACTATCAAAGGTTGAGTGGTAGAAGAACAGCCGTACCTCTTCATCCATCAACACCCAAACGGGTAGGCAGAGTAGGTTCTGTGCCAAGAGCAAGTAGGAAGCAGAGTGTAACAGTGGGAGAGAGCAACTTTCTATTTATTTACATCTAACAAACATGCCTCTTTGACCTACGGGATCATGAAGGATATTCATCACTGCCAGAAATCTCCCTTCTCTCCCTTCACACTCAGCAGGACAGCTGACAGTTTCTCCTGTTTACTCCTGGAGTTGACCAATGCATTGTCTCACTCTCTTTGTGCCTGATTTATTGCAGAAAGAGTAAATTGCTCCTTGTGTTTCAGAACATGAATGACTACGGAAGAAGATCTTTAGTACTGGAAGTCTTGGCCAGTGCTTCAGACTTTTACTGATTTAAAATCAGGTCTTCAGTTAACATACACACAAAGTATTTCTCTCCCTGATGTTACTGGCTGTGTCTACACTGTGGAGCAGGTACACCCAGGAGCCTACTCTGCTTTCCTCGTCCCTTAGGTGCACATACCAACTCCATAGTCATGCAACACCTGCAGATTCACCCTTTCATCATACATCTTGGGGTTTTTCTTTGTAAGAATAACCTATCCATATATGGAGGCAGGAAGAGAACCTTCATAAAGCTGCATACACCAGGAGATCCTACAGTCTGAACAATCTGGGGAATGGGACTGTGGGTTGGCATACAGTGTGGAGACTGTGTCTTCAGCAAAAACACTATGGAGAGAAGCAGAAACCTAGGACCACAACAGTACTGTCTCTCTTAGCCAGTTTCAAGGGGTAAGTACCTGCCGTGCTCAGTGCAATCACTACCTTAAAATTGAGTTTTACCTTCATGTAGACATTTAGGATAGGAATTCTGTTTTCAGCAATTTCCTTTTTGGCCCCAACGTAAACTTTTCCTGGAAAATATAAACCCATGACAGTTACTGAACAACAACAAAATAATGGAGGCTGTCAGAGAAATGAAGCAATAAGGAGAAAGCAGGATCTCTAAGAAAATACATATTTTCAAAGGATTTTAGGCTTCTGAATGAACTTTACCACAGGTAGAGGAATTGCCAATGGAACTTGACTTCTCCAGCATCCACAGATGGGAACTAGTTCTGTCACGACTTCTTCCTTACAATGCACTCCTGTTTAGCCCAGCCTGGGACTGAGAAAGCTGCTAATCATGCACAGATTTGGTACTAACAGCTTACCTGGCAATATGGGAAGCGTGCAGGTAAAAGGGCTGGTTTTGCTCTCTGGCCCATATCTCTCTTCTAG
Source organism: Megaceryle maxima (assembly GCA_024605025.1). Taxonomy (NCBI): domain Eukaryota; kingdom Metazoa; phylum Chordata; class Aves; order Coraciiformes; family Cerylidae; genus Megaceryle; species Megaceryle maxima. The sequence goes on along the minus strand of JANHGN010019166.1, from coordinate 4,619 downwards.
TTTGGTGTGCAGAGCATAGAACTGACGATAGCGTCGGAAAATCAGGTACCTGCCACCACCTTTCAGTTTTACCTCAATGACAAACATCTGAAACACAGAAGGGGGATTCGGGCTGATGTTCATACTTATAAATATTTACCATGTGAAAGTGAGGCATACGACAGGCACATAAGATCAATGCTCTGGTAGTGGGGATATTGTCTTAGGGACAGAGTGAAAAGTGAGCCTTCAGTTAAGCATCTGCAGACTCAGGTATGAGCAAATAAGTTAGGATCAGTGAGGCTGTTATACGTGTGGATCCAGCTTTCTCATGGATCATGGGGCTGCTTTCCGTGACATAATCTTAAAAGTAAACCTGAAATGACTATCTGCTGCTTTGTGCTTGCACACAACGTACTTCCCTCAGTGACAAGCAAACCATATTAGGGAGGTAAATACAAATATTTTATATTAGGGTGCTTTGAACATCTAAATCTATAGACAGACATTTAGATTCATTGATTTTTCAGAGTTGAAGGCATTCATACTTTTATACTTTAAAGTACACAGTTTCAGAAATTATGGTCTGACCTCATCTAACCACTATCTGATTTCTCATCTCCTGCCAAAATTGCTTTGCTCTGAAGGAGCTTGAGATTTCCATGCACTGACCTCTGAGTCACATTGCAGCCAGATCCTTCAGAAAGCATAAAGACAGAGCAACCAAAAGTCACTATGCTCGAGAGCAAAACCTGCATACTGGATTGGGAAGGTTTTATGAGCAATATCTCTGGAAAAAACAGCATAACCTGCAGAAGTCAGACTAAGCCCCCCTCTTCAGAAAATCTCATATTGCTTTTCCCTGTTATTCCCTTCCTGCGTGCTCCTTCATGACTAATTAATATGATACCCTCTGTGGAGATGGAAGTGTCCTAACTTGCCAGTACCATGGAATAATGAAGACAAGACCCTGCTCTTCTACCCTCTTTGAATTCCTTTCTCACTATCTTCACCAGAGGTACAATACACTAACAGGAAATAAATCAAAATTAGGTAAGAATTTAGAAAACAAGCAATGTTAGAGGATTCCTCTATCACATTTCATCCAGACAATACAATTTTAGACTAAATCTGTGATAGACTAAACTCCATGCCAGAAAAACAAAACAAAACAAACAAACAAAAAGCACTGAGAAGCTCTCCACACAGACCTATTCATGACAAAAAGCAACTACACCAGATTAACTGCATTTTGCTTCCCACAACCAAAGCAGTCAGAGATGAAGGCATATATAGAGACAGTGTAAATCTCTCTTCTTACATAGTAATTAGTAAAGCCTTTCTTTTCCTCAATATCTGCGATGTTAGCTGAAACAGGTACATCATCTGGGAGCTGGTCAAAATCACTATGAAGAAAAAAAAAAAAAAAGAGGATTTAAATTACTCATAGCAGCCTCTGGAGGTCTCTGTGCCATACAGAACAAAGATAAGCAATGTTACATTATCTAGTGTCAAAACCAAGAAGGTAGAAAGTCATGATGTCATTCTCTTCCTCTGGAGGTCTGATCTTGAGATGTCAGGTTTCTGTAAGTTCAGCACAATTTGTGACCATTGTTAGGGTTCATCACATCTGAAAAAACATCCCTATCATTCCTAGGCTTGCTAGAGTAGCAGGACTACAAAAGAAACACTTGAGCTGGTGAGCTTTTCCTGGGAAATCTTATCAACTGTGGATGCATTCTTAATCCTTCCTACAGCATCCAGTAGAGTTACAATAACAACTCAGCAGTACTCTCTCTTATTCTAAGGAGATCATTATATAACATGATTTATGCCCTTATTATTACTGCATTACTATAAGGAATAGGAAACAGGGCTGAGAAAAGAGCTTGTTGGAACTGGCAGCACAAAGCTAATTCCTAAAAACCTTTCAGTATGCATAAGGTGCATATAATATACATAGAAGATAAGAACCAACAGAAGGATAAGCACAAACAGAAAAGAAAAAAAAAAAAAACCCCAAAACAACAAAACCAACCACAAAGAAACAAAGACATAGTATTGTTCTATAACATAACTAGCTGTGCCTGCACCAGCTGACAAAATGTTGTCAAATTTTCTTGTAAACATGACAGTACAGCAGACTCTTACAGAGGTTTTGAAAACAGAATGAGTAGCCTAGCAAATATTTACAGGGAAACTTCCCAGCCACAGCAAAGAACCTGAAGGAAGCACAAAGATACTTGTTTGAAAATGTCAAAAATGTGTGAAGGAACACGTGATGGTGGGCAAGGTTTGAATAAGGCTTGCAGATCCTGTAAAGTGTTTGAAGCAAGAGGGGACTGATCGCTGCAGGAACACCTAAAGAGCAGCCTGTATGACCACACACTGTTTCTTATCTATACTGTCCACATGAGAAAAGAGCATGGATTGTCAGGTGCTTTTTACTCTGGGACCTTCTCCTTGGCACATCTTTGACAAACAGAAGACGTTCACCTTTGCTTCAGTCTTACAACTCAGTGGTGTTAGAGTGGTATTTGTACTGATGCTTAAGTAAAAAGGGTCAGGAATGAGGAAGAAAGGATAACAAATGAGGTAGGAACTTTCAAAAGGTTCATCTAAGAAATGCCAAGCTGATGTAATGTTTAATATTCCAACAATACAAAAAACATGGCAGTTGGCTCAGTTTATTCTGCTAGGAGAATATCCCAAGCGAGGACTTGCAGAATGCATAGCCCATCTGGAAGGCTGAAGTCATGATGCAAAGTCTTGCAATAGCTTGCTGTACAAGGAGAGTGACATGAATCAGCACCACCCACAACACCGTAAATACTACCACTTATTGTGAAGAGGGATGTGGTTATGGAGATGAAGAGATATAATTAGTCAGATCACAAACACTCGTATCACAAATCCCAGTAAAAGGGAAACTGCAGCTATAAAGAGGACAAAGATCCACTGGTGTCCTAGGTGAGGAATATTCCCCACAGAAAGAAGAAAGTCCACTCCAGCTTAAGAAATGGTCTGCTCTACACTGAGCAGCCTAATAGTTTGGGAGCTAGGATGACAAGAAGCCTTTTAGATTCATCAGAGAAGCTTGCATCCAAATTAAATGAGCAGATCACAGCAGCTACATGGAGGCTTGCTTGCAGGGAGGTGGGAGGAGGAAGAGAAACATTACCTCTTTTCTCGCAGCTGTCGGGGAAGAGACATGGTTTTCAGCTGCTTGAATCCAGCTGGCTAAGTTCTATTCCTCCACTTTTTGGGCAGTGCCTGGTTGAATAGGATGAACACAGTCACAGCAATTCCCCCTGAACGAATCAAGACTCCTTTGCAAGGCCTCAGAGACCTTTTTTTAATGTTTCAGTGACAGACAATTTCCTCCCCACCCCCATGAAATTGAGGAAGTACTAGAGAAAAACCAGTCATAAAGACTGTTCTGTGATGTCTGTCATGTATCGAAACCACCACAGTTGAGAAACAAAAAGCTGAACAAAAAGCAGAGACTATGAGCCCCATATTCCATTGTCCACCTCTCCACCAAAAATATTCCTCCATGGAAAGCCAGTGTGAGTGGGCTCAACAAATTCTCATTTGCCAAACGACTAAATCGTCCCCATATACACATCTACACTAACATTTTTAAACTACAGTGGATACTTCTGATCCCTTCTTGAGCTTCTGTGATTCCTGAGACTCCTTCTTTCCATGGACCAAAAGCCAGGAGGTGGAGCTAAAGAATAAATTTTCAAGTGGGAGCAGAATATATGGCCAGGAAATTCAACCTCATCAAACATATGGGTAGCAGGGTATCAGGCACAGCAGATTAGGAAATGAGCTTTGAAGGATGGATCAATGCAAATAAGAAGTTGAGTCCTTGAAAGAGCAGAGATCTTTACATCTTCGTGTGTTCAAAACAATCCACATTTGCCACCTGCAAAGACAGGATAATGGCTCACCCAAAAAGAAACCTTGACTGCCTTGCCTTGTACATAAAATGCAACGATACAGGATTTGTATAAGCATTTGTCAGAAGACAATCTTTCAAGATGGAAAAAAAAAAGGAAGAAAGTGATGAGGAAACCATCATTTCCCAACACTGCAGATCAGTTGCAGCATAGCTTATCTGCCTTAGTCAAAAGTTGTCACATGTAGCATTTTTGCCTCCCTGTTTCACTCTTTTCACTCTCTTCCATTTTCACATTCAATACATATTTGGTTCCTTCTTCTGCTGTCTAGCACAAAAATTCTTATCTGAATGGAGCAACAGTTAACCAGCATCCTTAAAGTAAAATTCTCTTTATGACTGTAACCATCAACCTCGAGAGTAAACTGCGTGTCACTGCATTTCAATGAAGTAATTTCTTCACACATTTCTTTCCTGGGGATAACTGAAAGCACCATTCTAGAACTTGAGGGGATGTAGTGTCTCTTGGTCAGAAGGGAGCAGGAGAAGGTGCAGAATTCTGAACTGAATTTTCTGAGTGATTTGCTACTCTGTTCCTGTCCTGGTTTGAGTGAGAACAGAACTAATTCTGTTGAGTGATTTTCCTTTCCAGCTCCGTTCTTCTCACTCCCTGCACTGTCTGCAGTCAGCAGCCTGTTTGCACAGGCAGTGTCTGCTCCCAGCAGTGAGAACA
>JANHGN010019165.1:22219-42154 GCA_024605025.1 Megaceryle maxima | reverse complement strand
CCCCCGCCAACTCCTGCCCCTCTCCCTGGGGCTCTTCCAGGGTGCCCTGCTCCTGTTCTTCGCCCTCTTCGTCACCTATGACAAGCCCTCGGCACATGCAGAGGATGCCAGCTTGGTGACCAGCCAGCTCCACAGCATCTTCCCCCTCTTCCAGGACATCCAGGTGATGCTGGTGGTGGGCTTGGGGCTCCTGCTGACGTTCCTGCCCCGCTACGGGCTCAGCGTCCTCACCCACAACTTCCTCCTGCTCAACTTTTCCACGCAATGGGCGCTGGTGCTGCAGGGTTTGCTCCATCATTTCCACCATGGCCAGGTCCACCTGGACCTCCACAACCTCCTCATCGCCGAGTTTGCTGCTGTCACGGTGCTCATCTCCGTAGGGGCCATCCTGGGGAGGACCAGCCCCTGCCAGCTCCTTGTGGTGGCTGCCTGTGAAGTCCCCGTCTACCTCGCCAGCGAGTGGGCCATCGTCACCCATCTGGGCGTCCTGGACGTGGGGGGCACCATCACGATCCACGTCTTCTCCTGCTATTTTGGCCTTGGCGTGTCCAAGGCTCTGTTCAGGGCAGCGTGGCGACCAGTGCACCCCAAGGAGACCCCAACACCCCGTTCCGACCTCACGTCTCTGGTGGGGACACTCATCCTCTGGGTTTTCTGGCCCAGCTTCGTAGCCGTTCTCTGCCAACCAGGAGATGCCCAGCACCGCGCCATCCTGAACACGCTCCTTGCCATGAGCTCCAGCGCCGTGACCACCGTGGTGGCCTCCAGCCTGCTGGAGAAGGATGGAAAGCTCAGCCCTGGCCACCTGCAGAACGGCAGCCTGGCCGGCGGGGTGGCCATCGGCGCAGTGGCAGACATGGCCATGCCCCCAGTGGCTGCTCTTGCCCTGGGCAGCCTCTCAGCCATGGCATGCATCCTTGGCTTCAAGTTCCTCACCCCACTCCTGGTGAAGAAGATCACACTCCAGGACCAGTGCGGCATCCACAACCTCCATGGCTTGCCCGGCATCCTCGGTGCCACCGCCAGTGCCGTGGCCATCCTGGTGGCACCTAAGGACATCTCCGGGTCCCGCTTCTCCCAGATGTCCCCTGCTGGGGGCAATGCCAGCGAGGTGACGGGGGGGTGGCAGGGGGGCGGCGGGGAGGGCAGGCAGGCACTGTGCCAGGCGGCAGGGTTGGCGGTGGCTGTCGGCGGCTCGCTGCTCGCCGGGCTGCTCACCGGTGCCCTGCTCCAGCTGCCCTGCCTGGCCCAGCCACCCGAGCGGCTCTGCTTTGACGACTCGCTCTATTTTCCAACTCAGGACAAGGCTGAGAGCCCGGAGCCGGGTGGCACTGCTGAGGAAGGAGCCCTGGCTCTGAAGGAGCGGGTTTAGACACCAGCATGTGTGCAGCCATGGCCAGGGCTGGGGGAACGGCTCAGGGCTTGGTCCTTTCTGCCTCTGTCACCCGTGGTGGGGAGGAGCAGGCAGGAGATGCTGCTTGCCCCATGCCCAGCTCCAGCAGATGAGGGCACTGGCGGGGCTGGGGCAGCACCACGGTGCAGGTCCCTCCTCTGTCCTCCCAGACTGTGGCCACGATCCCCCTCTGCTGCCCTGGCTGCTCCCAGGATCCCTCCAACCCCGGCAACAACCAGAGAAACAACCCTGGGATGGCTGATAACCCCCAGCTAACCCTGACAGCCCCACCACAGGGCACCAGCACTGGCTGCTTTGCTCTCGGTGGGTGGCACCACCCATGGTACCCACCCTGACCCTCCACTCCAGCTCCTGCTTGGGACTCTGCAGCACGCAGTGAGGGCTGATGGCTCCAGCCACAGCACCAGGCTGAGACCACAGCATCCACTGCCAGAAGAGTGAAAAGGCTGGGGTGGGCTGAGGAGGGATGAGCTGAGCTGGCCCCGGGTGAAGGAATTTTCAGGGGTCTGATCACCTGGGCTGGATAATCTGCTCTCCAGGACAGTTTGCAAAGGGAGGTACCAGCTTTTTTCAGCACGTGGTGATGAGAATGCAGCTCAAGCATGACGAGGAGCCTGGGAGAGAGCTGGGACGGAGGAGTAACCCGCATCCCACAGCACCCTCGTTCCACCTCAAAGCTGGGGCTGGGAAAACTGTGCCAGCATCCCGGGATGCTGGAGGCCCCCAAGGAAGAACAGCGGCCCCGTTCCATCCCTCCCCGGGCATCGAGCCGCTTCCACCCCGCGGAGGACAAAGCCTGCGGTCCACAGCTGGCATGCGGCAAGCTGCGAGCGCGGGGCCGCATCCTGCCCGGAGAGCGAGGGCTCTGATTCACATCCCCCCCTCCGTGAGTCACCGCTGCCCCTGCGCCGCCACGGAGCCCACTGCTGCGGAGACAATGTCGGCGACGCTCGAGGGGCTCGAGGCAACCGAACCCCCCCACTCCGACCAGCGCCAGGAGCAGGGGGGCTCTTGGAGCGGTTGGGGGTCCCCTACGCTGAGCTGGCAGGAGAGGGGCTGGGTCCCCTCTGCCCGGCGTGGCCTCAGGCGCAGCCGGCACCGAGAGGCTGGGGAATTCACCCTCCAATAATCACAACCAGGCTCAGGGGCCCGGGCGTGTTTGGTTAATTGTTAGAATAAAATATTGCCGAGCTGTGACAAAGGAATCCTGCCCCGCAGCCCCGCGCGGCCGAACAATGGGCCCCAGCGCAGGATGCTGCGGGGACGGGGGAGGCGGTGGCGGGAGGCAGCCTGGGACCCCCCCTCCGCTCCCCAGCTGAACCCTGGTGGTACCCCAGCTTCTCGGCACGGACGCGCCCCACGCCAGCGCCGGAGCCATCGCGTGGAGCGAGAGCCGGGTCTGGCCGGGCACTCGTCTCTGCCAGCTCCCGCTGGGCGTCGAGAGCCGCCGGAGCCAGCACCCGCCCGGGGAGCCGCGATACCATCGGGGCCTGGATCGGCAGCATCCAGCCTCGGCACAAGCTGGCGCTCCTGCTGAGCCCGGCATCCCAGCCCCGCTGGCGTCCCCCCGTTCCGAGGCCTGATGGCTCCAACACCCAGCTCTGGCTCCGGCGAGGAGGGTTCACGGAGATGGTGACACCAGGGGCTGCAGCCACCACCTCGGGGAGCAGCTGTGAAGAGGAATCGTTCTCACTTCCAGGCACACACACAAAATCACATGCACGTACCCACGCACACGCACAAAATCACGTGCGCACACGCATGCACACATTAAAAAGCCCACATGCACATACCCACAGACTTGCATGCCCAAAATTGTGCACACACCCAGGCAAACACACAAAATCACGTGCGCACAACCACACACACACACACAATCACATGCATGCACCTGTGCACACGTGCACACACACGTACACGCACACACAGGCACAACCCTGAGGCTGAAAATTCTTGTCAGCAGCAGAGCAGGACAGAGCTGCTTTCCAGCATCCCCCATCCTTCCCAGTGAAGCCGCAGCCTCCCACCCAGCAGCCTGCGGCACCCAGTGGGGGAGCGGGCGCTGGGAGCGCGGGGAGGGAGAGCACCCGTGGCCGGCGCTGGGCACACCCCACCTCTCGACTGGCACGTCCTGGCACAGGCACCCGGGCACCCTGTGGCACAATCTGGTCGGCAGATGCTTCCAAAGCCAGCGATGGGCTCGGGAAATGCTGGGGGTCAGCACTTTCTCGCTGCCCAGAGGTGCTCGGATACCCAGTATCCCACGGCTTGGGGTGCCAGGACCCAGCTGGGCCATGGCACAGCTCCATGCAGCCCCGTTCCCGGCCATCCCAGTCCCCTGGGACCCACCAGCCTCCAGCTGGAGCCGGGCAGCAATGCCGCTGGGTGTGCCGCCCAGAACCCAGCTCCCCTCGCTCCTCCAAACCAGCCGCTCTCCCAAGGATGGAGCAGTAAAATATTCAGCAGAGCCCCCAGCGTTTATCACACTGTAAATCTGGGCTTTCAACAGCTTTACGATGCTGCGGGGAGATGGGAGAGAACAAAACGCTGCTCTGCTTCGTCAGCCATGGCCTGCCTGTGCCAGTGCCCCCAGCGCTGCTTGCCGGGGGGGTCGGGACTGAAGCAGGGGGGTCATGTGGATGAGCACCCCCCAGGATACCAACCAGGGTGGCTGCTGGCACCCCAGGATGGTGATGGCGCTGAGGCAGCTGTGTTTCAGTGGGATGGGGATGGTGCAAAGGGGCAAAACGTGCCTCCAGCATCAGCTCTGTGGAAACACAACAGCCACCGTCCCCTGGGCACAGTTGCTGGGTATGGTACCCCAGCGAGGTCCCCAAGCATGGTCCCCTGGGTACGGTCCCCTGACAGGGTTGGTCCCCGGGCACACTCCCCCGGCACACTGGGATCTGCTGCTGCCTCTGAGCTCAGCCCGCAGCCAGGTTGCGATGCAGGACTCTGACCCTGGTAAGGAGCACCAGTCCCCATTCCAGTCCCCATCCACATCCCCGCAGCCCCAGCAGCACTCACAGCCGTTCCCCATCTCCCGGGGGGCTCTCGTCGCGATTGCAAAACAAGCGGCGAGGGGAGGAAGCCCTGATTGTGCTCGGACGCATCTGGCGAGGCCATCAGCCGGCTGCACATGGCACAGAGCGGGTGGGCGAGGGCGCAGCGAGCGAGTCCCCCTCCTTCCCTCCCCTCTGCTCCCCTCCCCGCGCATCCCCTCGCACTCTAAGACACGAGTGTGCCCTTTGCACGCGTCCTGCCCCGCAGCGTGCCCAAGTGCGCTCGCCACGTCCCCGCAAACCGCCTCGCCCGCGGTCCGGGCGAGCTTACGCAAGGCACACGCGGTCGGCGGGCGAGGTGGGGGCCGGCTGGGTGCCGAGAGGCTGCCAAGAGGCTGGCACAGCCTGGAAGATGAGGGGGGCGTGGGGAGGGACGGGGGACGGGGACGGCCACGGTGGCAGCGGCTGCTGGAGCCACATCAGAGCAGCCCCCCCGGAGCAGCCGGGAGCGTGCGGTGCTGCCCTCGAAGGAAATGCGCTCACTCCCATGTGCTGCACACTTGGGTTCGCCTCGCTGCTATTTTTATTTGACTTTTCAGGGCCCGTTTCCTTTTTCCGGCTGTTTTTGCTGTGATTCCACCGTCGCTTCGACCTCGCTTTTCCCCTCCCTCCCTTTTGCCTCTTCCTTCACTCTTTCCTTCCTTTCCATGCACTCATTCCTGCCGCCTCATCGGGCTCCCTCTCCCCCCTCGCCACAGTCGGTGCTCACCGCAAGCTCACAGGGAGATCGCAGGGAGCGTGCTGATACCCACAACCCCCCCTTCCCCACCCCCCAGACACCAGCACACGCGTCCCAGCACCAGTCAGAGCCTGAACGGGCAGCACTGGGCACAATCCCCCCTCTTCAAGATGCCGTGGGGGTGCGCGGGCAGCACACAGTAATTTCCCAGCTCTGCTTGAGAGAAGAGTGACAAACGGGGCCGGTTATTGCTCTGGTTTATCTGGGAAGGTGCTGACGGGTTGGTGGAGAAAGCAGGGGGGGGGACTTTGCTCCAGCCTTGACGCAGAAAAAGGCAGTGAGTCACCCTGTCCCAAGCCACCATCCCGCTCTCAGTGGTGCACAAGACTCGGGAGCCCCCAGCCCCCTATAAAACACCTATAGGGCTAGTTTGGGGGTGTTGTTATATTTTGGGGTGGTGGTTGGGATGAGGCGGGGAATAAGAAAGAAAAGGTGGCTTGAAACTAATGCAAACCCCCCGGCAGAGGCAGCCGAAAAAAGCAGGAGGAAAATGAGACGGAGTTCAAGCCTGGTCCTTGCTCCCCAGGCACCCTGAAGAGGGGGATGGAGCTGGGAGGAAGGAGCCCGGGGACAAGGTGGGGCCAGCGAGGGAGGAGTGCAGCTCCAGGAGGCTTCCAGCATCAGGATGTGCTGAACCATGGCTCCCTGGATGGATCCTGCCACCGGTGCCCGCCTGCCGCATGCCACTCAGGCTGTATCTCCCAGCACCCAAAGGCCTGATCCTGCTCAACACCCATGGGTCCTGTTGGGACCCCACAGGAGCAGCATCCTCAGGCTGCACACACCCTACCCCCCTCCAAACCAGGGGCTCTGTCCTGCCCCATCAAACCAAAGGGGCCCATCCTGCACCCTGCTAAACCCCAGGGATCTCAGTGTGCCCAGGGGTGTAACTGTCCCCCCCCTTCCCAGCAAGGCTGCCCCACCCCAGCTCCTCTCCAAGCCCAGGTTCCAGAGGTAGGCGCTGGACAAGGACTCCCGAGCATCCTCTGCCCTCCCCTCCCTGCATCCCCCCACCCCAGGCAGCTGCTTGAACCCCCAGAGAAATCGCCAGGGAACTGTGCCCCCCAATCCCCTCCAAGGTGCACGGGTGGGGGACCCACTCACCAGCAGCACCCACCGCTCCTCCCACAGCTGCAGCCCCACTAGGACCCGAGAGGGTGGCCGAGGGGCACTGGGGATGCTGGCGTGGCCACGGTGGAGACGGGCGCTGTGGCCGCGGTCCTGGTGGCCGCGGAGCCCCGACCAGCGGGACCCAGGGCTCAGCTCAGCGCACGCAGCCCACTGCTGCCACCTCGTGTCCTCCACAGACGTCTCCGCAGCCACCCAGCCAGGCTGCGACAGCGTCCACCGTGAAGAGAGGGACTGGGGAAACTGAGGCAGGGGCGCTATGTCAGCCCTCCCTCCCCGGCCCCTGCTCCAGCCGTGCCCTCGGCTGGGGAGGGGGAACGTCCCCCGCGAAGAGGGGGGCCTGCAGCAGACCCCTGTCCTCCACCAGCACCCATGCACCAGACTAAGTGTGCAGGATGAGGCCTCGTGGGCCAGGGATGCAGGATGGTGGGCAGAGACAGGATGGCACGGTGCCCACCACCACTGCCTGCTCTCTTCTTGGCTTGCACAGACCCTGCCCCCTGCCCAGATCCATCCCCAGCCCAGGAGCCTCTGGGTCACCAGATGAAGCACCCAAAGTGCCTCCAGGCAAGAAGAGGTTTTATTTTTGGCTTCCCCGAGACTGTTTTCCACCCAAGGGGGGAGCAGGGAGCAGAGCCAAGGTGCTCGGGTGGTGGCAGAGCACAGTGACAAGTGAGGATGCTCCTCATTTCACCAAACCCCACATCCCTGGGGCACCCACAGTGCCGAGCAGCTGGTCCCTACATGGTGCTGCCCGTCCCAAAAGGTTTTGCACTTTATCCCTAGGCACAGGTGGCCCCCTGGCTTCCCCCTCCTCTGTGGGTGCCCAGCTGCTCTGACTGTCCCCATAGTGCAACAAGGACTCGTGTCCCTCTCCACAGCCTGGCCACCCTCAGAGCCTTGCAGATGCACAAGGATCCCACTTCCAGCAGAGCCCTTCAAGTCACGGTCCCACGTGTTGTCTTTCTACCCCAAAAAGCAACCACTGTCCCCAAGAAAGCAGCAGGAGATGCAGGGCCAGGAGCATCCCAGAATCCCAACGCCTCACCTCCTTTTTTTTTTTGGCACTTCCCCTTCTTCTCCCCCTCATTTCAAGTGGCCCAGCTTCTCTCCGCAGCCACCCCATAGCAAATCAACCCACCAGCACCCATCACAAGCAATGGGGCTGGTCCCCAGGTACTGCTTGAAACAGGAGGATGAATTCAACTGGGGCACCCACCGGTAGCAGCTCCACTGCCTTCAGGGTTGGATTTGCCCCAGGTTTCCAAACCAGATGCCGGCAGCCACGGTGCTGGCACCCCCTGTCCCTCCGGCGTGCAGCGAGGGCATCCCTACGAGTCCCAGTGGGCTCCATGCAGGGCGTAGAGCTTCTCCCAGCAGGTCGACAGCCTCTCAGCCTTCCTCCCGATCTCCCGCAGCTGCTTCCTCCTCTGGCCAGGCCCCCTGCGCCGGGGCTGTGCCGGGGTGCGTGGTGGGCTCTGCGGTCAGCGTGTAGAGGGAGCAGAAATGGGGATTTCTGCTGGTTATTCCTGGTTTCTCCCCCCAGCGTCACGCAGGTGTGAGTTACAGGGACAAACAGCCACCACCTGAGCACTGGGGATGTGCCTGGGACATCATGCCCTGCACCCGTGGGGTTTGCACAGGCAAAGCTGCAGGCTGGGGTGGCTCAAACCATCCATGGCCATGGCAAGGATGTGCTCTCAGGTCCCCAGAGCTGGCTGTCCCCCTCCCTGAGCCAGTAGCACACATGCCACAGGACATCCCAGACAGGTAGGCTCTGCAGGAGGCTTTTCCTGACCAGAAGCACCCCCACCCCAGCAAACCCCAGGCAGGATTAACCCCAGCTGATTCCCTGGTGGTAGTGGTGAGGACAACACCAGCACAGGGGCAGAGCCAGGGAGCTGGTGCTTTGCTGCCCCGGGGTTTCCCCGCTCCTTAATGAGTTGCTGGTGTCTACTATAGGGGATCCTCCCAGCCAGGGTTTCCCCAGCAGAGCCCTGGGGATGTCAGGAGAGTCCAGACCAGCCCTTTGAGGAGAAGTCCCAGATCCTGCCTATAAGTACCCAGAAGCAAGAGCAGAATGGGCAAGCATCCCACCCAGACAAGGCTCTGAGCTCTCATCAGCTGGGGCATCATGGCACAGGTGGAAAAAACACCACCTGGGAGGTGGTAGTAAAACCTCACCAGCTTGTCCACAGCTGGACTTCCCTCCCTGGCCAATATAAAGCACCTGGGATGTGCCATCAGCATCCTCCAGGCACAAACCCAGCTCAGACCATCACCCTTTCCCCGGGATGCTGCGGGCAGAGCCTAGAGACTCCCCATGGGCAGCCAGGAGAGTGCACAACAGGGCAGGCTCTGCCCACAGCCCACATCCTGGGGAACTGGGACTCACTGGGGTCACCAGGAAGGGGCAGGGCTCCCACCTTGCTGATTTTCCTGCAGTTCTCCCGAAGCACAAAGTCGGTGTTTCTGGCCACCTTCCACACAGCCAGCTCCTCGGGGCCGCGCAGGGTGCCGGCCGCCACCTCGCGCAGGGACATGCTGATGTTGTAGATGGAGAGCAGGATCTTCTGGTCCTGGAGAGGAGGGGAGCACATGGCTGCGGGCAGGGAGCAGGGCTTGACAGCTCCCCAGGGACTCCACAGCTCCCGGGGGGCTCAGCCCACACTACACCCCAGCCCTGGCTCCCTTGGTGCTCACCTTGTCTGAACGACAAGCTGGCCCAGCCCTTCCACTCCTGTCCACCGATCTGCTGAGGTTTTTCTGGAGATATAAAGCAAGCAGAAGATCAGGTTTCCTGAAGCACACCCCTGCATCCCATGTGGAGCAGGAATCCCCTGTTTAAACACAGCACATTTCCCAGAAATGCTAGCAGAACGGCCACCCCCATGTTAGGTTTCCAGACTCATCCCTCCCCACCCACATCCACTGGTGAGGCCACATCCAGCTCGGTAGCATCCCCCAGAGTGGGGAGCCAAGGCCTCGGGCAGACCCCCAGCTCCCACTCACCAGGTTCTGGATCTCGTGGAAGATGACAGCACGGTACTGCCGGAGGATTCTGGTGATGCTGCACCTCTTGCCTCTGCTCAGCACAGCGACAAGCAGGAGGAGCAGAACAGCGCAGGAGAGCACCCGGGGGAGAATCTGCACAGGGAAGGGCTCAGCATCAGCTGAGGGAAGCCAGGGATGAAGGGATGCTCTGTGCTCTGCCTTCAGCCCCTCACCACAAGCTTTCATCAGACCAGTGCCCTGTCCCTGAAGATGCAGCATGTGCAGGATGGGGCTCAACTGTGTCCTCTCCCAGAGGACATCCTCGCAGCTGAGCCATCTTTTAGAGCAAAGCCCTTGAGATACTGCTCCAGCTTCAGCCCAGTCCAGGCAGTGCTGCCCATGGCACATGCTGGGCGCTCTCTGGTGCCAGCAGCCAGGTATTTGGCACAGAAACCTTGTAGGTCTACAGAGGTCTCTTTATAGCAGGGCCTCTTGTGACAGGACAGGGAGTGATGGATCTAAACTAAAAGAGGGAGATTTAGACCAGATGAAAGAAATTTTTGACACGGAGGGTGATGAGAGCCTGGCCCAGGCTGCCCCAAGAGGTGGTGGCTGCCCCATCCCTGGCACCATTGCAGGGGAGGTTGGCCAGGGCTCTGAGCACCCTGCTCTAGTTGCAGACGGCCCTGCTCCCCGTAGGGGGTTGGATGAGATGACTTTGAAAGGTCCCTCCCCACCCAAACTGTTCTATAGGACCTGTCTCCAAGCTCTCTGTCCCAACAGGGTCCCTCGTTGCTCCCCATCTTCAAGGCCAGACCCTCAACCACCAAAAATCAGGAGGAACAGAAAGGGACATGCCTTGCTTTTCAGAGAGGAACTGGAGGCAGGGAGTAAACCTCCAGCTTTGACATGAATGGTTTGGGGCCCCCTCAGGAGGACGCTCTCCACACCTCCACAAACCCAGCAGCACAGACACCGTTAGGCAGCCTTTCTCCAGCTCGCAGGCAGCCCCAGCTCACCCCAGGCTCAGTTGCCCTCACACACGAGCCAGATAAAAGCAGGGCAAGTGCCTGCTCTCACCAGCGCATCCTGGCTGCCTCTGAGCCTCCTGGCTCCCAGCCTTCCCAGCAGCCCTGAGCCAGCCCCGGCAGTGGGGAAACCCAAGTGCTGACATCTGAGCTGGTGGGGAGCACAGGGAGGGGGTGGCCAGACCCTCCGAGGGATGAGTCTTGGGGCTTTGAAGAAAAGCCAGAGCAACATCAGGTGACCTGGGATATTTGAGCAGTCCCGCAGCAGCGGGGTGAGGATGGGGAGCCTGATACACACACGGCATCTGCCAGGAAAGGAGCCTGACAGCTCCGCATGTCTCTGCATCGCTGCGCGATGGCGTGGCACTGGGGCACCATCCTGCCACTGGGGCACCATCCCGCCACTGGGGCCTTTCTATCCTCTCCTGCTTGCAGGAAAAGCCCCTCAAAATCCACAACCCCCCCAATCTCCTCCCCTTCCCCCTCCCCCCCAAGGTGTCAGGTCTGGGCAGGCAGAAAGCAGCTCAGCTCCTTCCAAACACGCAACCCCCGGGCTGCGGCCAAAGCGTGAGCGAGGAGAAAGGGACAGGCAGCTCTGCCTGCTGCTGGCATCTGCCTGCCCCAAGTCCCAGCTTGCATCTCGGTGGGTTTGGTGCCATCCCAGTCACAGCTGGCTCTCAGTCTTGGCCTTTTGCTCACAGAAGCTCAGAGTTCCCTTGCTGAAGTCTGAGGCCAGGCAGATGCCATCCATCCTGTCCTTCAGTGGGAACCTAGAGGGCTTGTTCATAACCTGCATCTGCTCCATGCTCTCCACTTGATGATGGGCTCATCCCAACTCCAAAAGCATAAGGAAACCTTTCCTCACTCTCTCACAGCTCAGCCGGGGCAACAGGGGCTTACCATGAGACAAAACTCAACACACTGCAAGTCTGGGAACCCATGAGCACAGGTGTCACCTTAGAGCAGAAGTGTGTGCAAGGAGATGAGCAAATCCACATGCAACTGGTACAAATCCCTCTGGGCTCTTCCTCTTCTTCAATCACCTTCCAGTAGAGTTGTGCTGGGCCCCATCCAGGGGCTGGAAAGGGCAGGGAAGAGCCTCTCTGTGCTGCCTGCTTCGTTCTCTGCAAACCCCCTGAGAGATCTCACCCCAGAGGTGATTCAGCAGAGAGCCGAGGGTATAATCCTCAGGGCTGCCAAAGGAGAGCGCTGCTTCCATGAGGACACCCTGTCCAAAGTCTAAGGGTTGCTCTCAGGAAGCCTCCTCCGCCGGGAAGACAAGGCCATGCGATTTTACCATGAAACTGGGAATGACTTCCCTGAAGCGGCTTATTAAACAACTGGGACCAAATTCCAGGAGAAATCACACCAATTACAGCATTTCCCGGCAGCCAAGCCTGGCACCGGACTCTCAGCCCTCAGGCAGGGGAGGAAGCGCAGCCTCCAGCTACAAAAGCCCAGCGAGCAGCTGGGAGAGGAGGTCGGAGGGTGCAGCGGGTGCCTCCCGCCACCCCTACGGAGAGGGGGGAAGCAGCAGTGACAAGAGAGGGATGTGGGGGGAGATGAAGCCACCAAACCCCAGTCCTGGCCCTTGCTTCCCACCCTTCATGATGAAGATGAGTTCAGCAGCTGATTTGGGGTTATTCCTCCCCCCCTCGCTCCCACCCCTGCAGCAGCGAGCTCCAGATGCGGGGTTCAGTACGTCCCTTCCCACGGGAGGGCTGGAGGGAAGGAGCAGCCTG
Organism: Megaceryle maxima; assembly: GCA_024605025.1. NCBI lineage: Eukaryota > Metazoa > Chordata > Aves > Coraciiformes > Cerylidae > Megaceryle > Megaceryle maxima. The sequence continues at coordinate 30,047 of JANHGN010019165.1, read as the reverse complement.
TGGAGCGTGGGTGCAGGACGGTCACCGCCAGCTCTGCCTGCCAGGGGAAGCTAATCTCTTCCTCGGCTCTAATCCTCCAGCAAACACGAGGAGATAAGGGAAATCACCATTACTGATAGAGCAGCTCCTGGTGGCACTCAAGCACCCGGCAGCAGCCAAGGGCAATGCCGGCCGCAGGCCCGGGAGCCCTGCAGAGGTTCCCAGGTCCTTCCAGCCAGACAGACCCTGCCCCCAACACCCTGCTACCCAAAGGGACCCTGCCACCACCCAGAGCCTCAGCACCGGCCACAGCCCCGGGCAGGGACAGACCCTCCCTTCTGCCCCTCGGGACCGGCCAGGTCCAAACCTCATCCCGACCACGTTCAAGCTTCGTCCCGGCCGGGTCGAAGCCGCACCCCAGCCACAGCATCTGGTCCCTCCAAGGCCAGCCCCCCCAGCAGGACCATTGCCCCTTCCCCACCAGCTTCCAGCTCCATCCCGCCGCGACCCTCCCAGCCAGATCCAAGCCCCATCCTGACTCAGCCCAGCCCCGTTCCAACTGGTCTAAGCTCTTTCCTGGCCAGACCGGCCCCATCCCAACCAGCCCGAGTCCCTTTCCCTCCTGGACCTGACCCTTCCCGGCCGGTCCAGCCCCTCTCCCGATCGGTCCAAGCCCCATCCCAGGAGAACCAACCGCGTCCTGACGGGTTCCAGACCCCATCCCGGCAGGGTCCTGGTGGGGAGACTCCTGTCCATCCATCACCCTCCGCCCCCCACGCAGCGCAGCGGGGTCCCGGGGAGGGGAAGGGTGAGAGGAGGTGGAAGGGGTTGCCCCTAAATCCAGAAGCGCCGGTCGGGGAAGGGGCCGCAGGCCCCGACACACTCACCATGGAGCCCCGCGGGAGCTGAGGGGCCCCCGGCGCGGCCCCTGCGGCGGCTCCCGGGGAGCCCGGCCCGGCCCCTGCGCCGCGTCCCTCTCCGCCGGGGCCCGCGGTTTGAACTTGGCTCCACGGTGGGAGGGGACGGGCCCGGCTGCCGCGGGGCGGGCTGGGGGGGGAAACGGGACGGGACACGGCGGCCACACCGCAGCCAGCCCAGCCCCGGCCCCCGACATCGCCTCCCGCTCCCAGCCTCTCCCTCCCCGGGGCACCGGCGGCTGGCCCCGGGAGAGGGAAGGTGACAAAGAAGGGGGAGAGCAGGCTGGGGGAGCCAGGTCTGGGGCTGGAGGGACGGATCCTGCAGCGAAGGAACCGAGTCCTACACCCGTGGCTGAAGGGCGAGCGTTGGAGATGTTCCCTCCGCCCTGAAGTACCCAGCAGAGACAGCAGCCCATGGTCTCCCAGCACCATAGGGGCTGGAAGGGCCCTCTGGAGATCATCTGGTGCTACCCCCCCTGCTCCAGCAGGGTCACCCAGGATCACATCGTGCAGGTGGGTTTGGAATCTCTCCAGAGGAGACTCCACAACCTCTCTCGGCAGCCTGGGCCCCCTGGAGATCCAAACCACCGTGTGTTCCTACCCTGGGGGGGGGCTGTACTGTGTGGTGTAGCTCAGAGACACAGAGCACAGTGAGTTTGTTACTCTTGGGGGACTATCATTTCTGTCACTGCCCTGATGGGCTGCACAACCAACCCCCAGAAGCAACTGGCCAGAGCAAGACCCCTAAAACACCCCCAGATATGGTGCTTTCAGCCAAAGCCCCTTCCTGTGTCCCCCCTCAACAACAGCAAACCCGTTGGGCACAGCAAAGTGCCCTGGCTGCATTTCAGCTGGTTTTGTACAGGGTGCCACGGGAAAGATAACAAACCAACAGGAGCAGAGCTCTGCTGAGGACCCCGAGGGGTTTAGTGAGAAACAGATGAATAATCCAGCTCTTCTCAGCTTGGCAAGAACATTCCTCCCTGCCCCGTGGGAACCATGGCATACACAGCCCCACACTGAAGACAGGGCCCATCTAACTTGTTTATTGAGCTCTAGCTATAAAATTCATAGGTGCCATAACAAGAAACAATCACTTCTCTCACCACCCACCCCGAGCAACTCTCCCCCAGCACGTCCTTCCCCTGTGCTGTCTCTTGGGCTCTTCCCCAACAAACCCTTAAGGAACACGGTGCCACCTCCAAGCACCCAAATCCTGGTCAGTGGTGCACACGGGATCTGGGATCTCCAGGGAGATGCTCCAACACCACTTGGGAGTCCCTCCTGTGGGGAAAGCCACCCCACTATGTTCCCAACTGTCCTTCCCCATCCCAGCTCCGAGCCACCAAACAAGAGGAGCACAGGGCAGAGGGATCTGTGTCCCAGCTTTCCCAAGCACATCACTACACCAGGAAGTGCTGCGACAACCAAAAGACCACGTTCCCTTCCCAGAGCAGGGGGATGTGGTCTCCACGCCCAAGCACTTATAAAGGAAGAGTCAAGGCTGGGCAAGAAGCAGGAGGGGCTGAAGGAGGACACGCACTGAAAACTAGTTTGATGTTATTTTCTCCTGCGGTTTCTGGCTCAGTCTTGAGATCCTCGTCCTGCTGCCCTCCCTCCCTACACATCTACCCTTCTCCTTTCCACAACAGTGATGTCTTCACCCTCCTCCCAAACTCCCTCCCCTTCACATGAGCCCACACACAGGAAGGTGCTACCAGGCAGCGTGAAATCCCTGAGCGAGTCTCTGCGCTCCCAACACCTCTCACTCACCTTTGGGAAACTACAATTCCATGGAGCATCCACAATCTACACCCTCCTTAGTGAGCGTGTGGCTTCACAGAGCTTCACCAGCTGCTCGAGAGAAAGCACAAGAGTTTGTCAAACCCAAAGAAAAACAAGCTTTGGCTTCAAGACAAACTGTTTCTACTCCAGCATTAAAATTGTCAGGCTTCTTTTTGACAAGGGGCTGCAGCCCAGCGTAACCAACCCTGTAACCAGCACTGGCAGCTATGCTCCCAGAGCAGCGGGAGCCTGATAAGCTCAAAGGTTTGTGCTATCAGACCCAGTCTTCCCAGTCAGAGTCACAGGGCAAGACCACACTCAAAGAAAATGTAAGGAAACAAAAAAACCCACCAAGCTGTATTTTATACATTTTGTCCAAACAAGTGATAAGGGGTTTGCTCCTCCAACTAAATCCGTTACACAACACACGGACACAGACCCGGACACTTCTGCTATATCCCAACGAGTAACACTACAGCTTTTCATTCAATGATTACAAGAAAAATCAGGTTTTGGGGGTGAAAATAAGACAGCTCAAGGGTAGAGAGCTCAGACAAGTCAATCACAAACAGAAAGCGCTTCTCTCATTCATCTGCCTTCCCCCTCCCCCCCCCATCTGCACTTGAGCAGATTCAGCCCAAACGCCCCAACCGAAAGCAGCAGCCGCTGTGGAGTCTCTCCAGGACTCTTAAATAAAAGGTTGTTCCATCAAAAGCTCGAGGGATTGCTGGATTTTGCCCCATTACTTGAAAATACCACTGTGCTTAATGAACTCGAGACACCTAAGAGAGTAAGGTTATACTATATACATTTAAAAAAATTCAGAAGGTCTCAAAATATGCTCTTGAATTTCACAACACGCTCCGTCTGCTCAGCTTGGAGGAATATTCTGAGTTGTGCTGCAGCTTGAGCAGAGGAGGCCAAGCTAAGCCAGGCTTGCAGCAAAAAACTAAAGCCAAGAGGCCAACCCAGCCCTCCCCCAGGGCTGGGTGTCCTCCCCCAGCAGAGCTCTGCTCATCTCCTTCAGTGACACCCAACCAGCACCGACCCCGCTCTGCTGAGGAGGAACCAGCACCCGACGGGCCAAACGCTACAGAAACTGCACAAAGGGGGATGGGATGGGGCTGCACCATTCTGGGGGAGAAACTGAGGAACTGCTAAACACCAGAATCCTTACAAGCACTAATTAACACTCCTATTTACAGGGGGGAGCGAGGCATTGGAACAGGAGCCTGATGGGACCGCTCATCTCTCCTCCGTGAGGCCAGCAGCAGAGCATGGACAAGCTGCAGAGCCAAGGACCGCGCTGTGCGAGCAGGAAGCGCTATCACGAGGTGGGGGAAGGAAAGAGCTTTCTCTTCTTAGGAGAAAGACCTTTCCTATCACCACCCTTCTCCTGTCCCCCACAATCTGTGCCACCGTAAGAGCGAAAGCACCGAAAGCGGGTGAGCAGACGAGTCCGGCAGCCACGGCCAACGGGGCTGACGCCGGCGCGCTCTAGAAGGTGTTTTTAAGCTTGGCTGCCACGAGCATGAGAATCTCTCCAATCTTTTTCTGCCAGTTCTCTATGTCCTTGGAGATGTCACACCAGAGCTCCCCGTGGCGAGGTTCAGCATTCTCACAGCGCTTCCTCACCTCTTCTTGTTGCTCCTACGAGGAAGGGAAAGGACAGTGTGCAAGTCTCTTAATGCCCCGATTTGTTCCAGCACAGAACCAGTAATTTAATAGTCTTCCAAAGCTTATGGTGAGTTTTTTGGTTTGGTTTTTTAAGAGTATTTTGTAAGTCTGAGTCAAAATTCAAAGGCAGCAGCTCTCCTGCCTTGCTGAACAAAGTGGCTGAATTAGTTGAGTGAGTTTTGGCTACAGCAAAAAAAAGAAAAAAAAAAGAGTGCAGCAGAAACTTCCCTTTCATTGCTACCTGCAGGGGATCTGTCAAGAGAGGGAGGTCTCTGAAGTCAGAGGATAAACACTCCCATCGTTTCAGTAATATCAGGCAGTAAAACCCACTGGGAGAGATTAGAACAGGCTGTTCCTCTGGCTGTGTTCACGTGCTACCTGTACTTGACAACTTGTGAGGAAACAGGACCAGTCACACCAACCCAGATCGCTGTTACAGGAACATCTCTCGGGAGGAAGCTGGAGTTTTACAGAAGGGAGATTGATTTCACAGATTTCTGCATGAACCAGCGTGACTGCAGAGAGCAGAGCAGCCTGAAAGACAGCTCAGCTAATGACAGAGCCTTCTAAAAACCACCGCACAGGCCTGGTCATGCCCATTCGTGAGCAGGCGTGACAGCCGTGGCCTCAGCGGTGAGCCACACCAGCAGCCATCCCTGGGACTGGGTAACCAGCACCAGCCAGCGTTTCCTGCTGCCCTCCCCAGCTCCCAGGTGCACGCTCACCTCTGTGCCATGCTGGAGCTCAAATTTGTAGAAGAAGGCCCAGGCATCCCCCAGGTCAGAGTCTATCTTCACTGTTCGGTGGAACCATTCGCGGGCCTTGGTTATTTTACGCTCACTCCAGAAGAGCCTGGGGAGAAGGGCAAAATTAAGTTGACAAATAGCTTCTCTTCAGAGGAATATGCCAACCCACGAGCACTCCAACCTACAGGCTCTGCAGATGTTTCAGTTCTTTGCTCTCCCCAAGAGGGAAAAAGCAGATTTTGGAGGCATCTGCTGATTGCCCTTCCCTTGGGAAGGAACACCAGGCAATCGAAAGTATCCACCACCACTTCTCAACTCTCCTCACAGTGATGCAGGTTAAGTCAGGGCCAGGAGGAGACAGGACACCCTGACAAGGGGAGTTGCTACGCTCCCAGCTCCGTCGTTGCTAACTCAATTCCTTCATTTTGCTGTTCCAGATTTGGTCTGGACAGAGACAGGACACCATATACCTACATCTACTTCCCCTCCTCCTATTTCTTAGCATTATCTATTTCCCCTCCTCCAATTTAATGTTTCGAGGTGATATTAGCACCTAACAGTTCAATAACTTCTCAAAGCTGAAAGCCACAGGCAGGCCCGTGGAGCCGCGGCTGCTGGCACGTTCACATCCCCAAAGCAATGCTCTCGTGGAGCACACCCATCTCCTCACCCCACTTAAGGGGGGAAAACGAGCACGCCAAAGCTCTCCAGGGCTCACATCCCAGCCCCACCGCTGCCATTTCCTAAAGGAACTGGTGAATTCTGAAATTTCTCCCCAGTAATTAACCAACTGAGTCAATAGTCTCTTGGTTTCACTCCTCGGCACTAAAGAGTTCATTTGAGCTGGTAAAGTCTTTATCAAAGCAGACAGTCACCCCTCATAAAGAGCTTAGCCAGTCATAAAGTTATACAGCTTGTGTGATTGTTTTTAAGCCCTATAATACTCTTGATTGTTCCGTGTTAAATAAACTGTGATTTAAAAGAGCACGAAGAACGACAGCAGAGGCTCAACACCTGCAGGAGGTGGCCATTTTCAGCACCAGCATTAACAAAAGTTTTTCACAGACGTGTGACTCTGGGGGATTACTGCACCTACAGGCAAGGGGAAGCTGTTTGTGTTGGGATTAGCTGCTCGACTTCGAGGTTGCACCAGAAGGGGCCTGGAAGCAGTTTCCATAAAGCACAAGTGAACATTTTTCTCCCTGGCTGCTCGGGCTGAACAAGTCAGCTGTCGTTAGCTGGCAGAACCCGGCGTTGCAGTCACTGGAGTATATCCTACAGTTTTTCTTGGCTTATAAAAAAGAGTTGTGAAAGAATTGGGCAACTGTTTGGGCAAAATGTTCCCCGCATTAACCTCTTCTGGTATTCACAGAGGAGGAAAAGTGAGTTTGTTCCACTCGTGACTGCTGTAGGGCTGTTTGCACATCAGATGGGAAAGTCTACGGCCCGAATCTGGCCCAGAAGTGGCTTTTCATCACCAGAAGCCTGACAAGACAAGACAATTCCAAGTGGATTATCTTCCCATTTCAGAGAAGCAAACTCCAGTGTGATTGGTAGTCTGGATTCCAGGAGGGGGTCACAGCTGAAGAAAACTGACAGAGCAGCAGTTGAGGAGGGGAGAAGACTAAAACACCACAGAACCTAGCTCAGGATTATGAAAAAAGAGAACAAAACCAAAAGCAAACAGACTGACAGGATTTAGGATTGAAGAGAAAAGCTGAAGAACATGCAGTCAGCCATGTCAACATTGAAAAATAATCAGCAAAAATTGTCCCTTGTCACACAAATACTGAAAACACCTCCTGTGGGAATTACCAAAGCCTAGCTCACCTGAAAGCAGACTGAAATCCCTTTCAGGGGACACAAAGATAGCAAGGTTTTCAGAGTGCTGATACTCTGCACTGGAAAAGGGGTCTGTGGAATGTATTGTTCCCTGTGCCACAGCCCCAGGCTCCCCAGAACAGCCGGAGGGCAGGCTGACATCCCCAGCTCTGAACCAAGGGAGAGCTGCGCGCAGTTACTAGGAGACAGCTCGAGAGCTTTTAACAGGCTCTGAGGCTGCTTGGAGCTGCTGCAGCCACCATCACACGGTCCTGCCTGAGAACAGCCTTCCCTCGTGGCTGCACCAGGCACAGAACGAGGTGTCTTTACTCCAGCGAGCGCAGGAACTCACTTGGCCACAGCCAACAGGACATGAGGGTCATGTTCACACTTCTTGAGAGCGTCCACGCTCTTGGTCTTCCGTTGCGGTCGCGCTTCAAGGAAAATTGCCTCCGACCACAGGATGCCTTAAACAAGTCAAGTAGGAAGATTGCTTAGTAGTTATTTCTGAGATGAACCCTCCTCCTCCCATCACCAGCCCAGTGCCCTCCAATGCAGCAGCACCACTGCCCCCAGCCTGGTGGTTACCCATGGCCCACCCTCATCCCAGTTCACCCCTTCATAGAATCACAGAATGGTTTGGATTGGAAAGAACCTTCTAGATCATCTCATTCCAACCCCCTGCCATGGGCAGAGACACAGGGATCTGAACAAGGGCCCACCAGAAGCAAGCGGATGGGGCCAGACTCTGGTCAGTGGTGCCCAGACACAGGACAAGGGGCACCAGGCATCAACTGGAACCCAGGAGGTTCCAGCTGAGCAGGAAGAGAAAGTTCTTTGGTGTGAGGGGGTGGGAGCCTGGCCCAGGCTGCCCAGAGAGGTTGTGGAGTCTCCTTCTCTGGA